>JAWWMP010000050.1:4134871-4154789 GCA_035047865.1 Dendrocincla tyrannina | reverse complement strand
TGGGGGCGCTGTGGCCGGCCCGCCCCCGCCGCGCCGCTCTGTGCCGCCGCTCTGTTGCCGGCGCTCCGGCCGCGGGGCCGCGGCTGACGTTGGACAACAAAGATGGCGGCGGGGAGCAGCAACTACTGGGAAGGCGAGTGGGGCCGGGGCGGCCGCGGGGCTGGGGGGGCTGGGGGAGCACGGCCTGTGGGGCTGGGAGGGCACGGCACGGCTCAGTGACACCGCGTGAGGCCCCTGCGCTCGCTGCCGGGGGGCGCGGGTGAGGCCGGCCCCTCAGCCATGAGGCGCCGGGGCCGGCCTGAGCCTCCCGGGGCCGTGGGACAGAGCTGTGGGACAGGGCTGTGGGGACGGGTCTGTGGGGACAGAGCCAGGGGACAGCGCTGTGGGACAGGGCTGTGGGGACAGAGCCAGGGGACAGCGCTGTGGGACAGGGCTGTGGGGACAGGGCCGGGGGACAGCGCTGTGGGACAGGGCTGTGGGGACAGGGCCGGGGGAATAGGGCCGAGGGGCAGAGCTGTGGGGACAGCGCTGTGGGACAGGGCTGTGGGGACAGGGCTGTGGGGCAGGGCCGGGGTGCTCAGCTGTGCCCTCCTCACGGTGTGGGGCGCTCCCCCATCCCCGAGGGTCCCCCATCCCCGAGGGTTCCCCATCCCCGAGGGGTTCCCCTGCCCCGAGGGTTCCCGGCCCCACAGCCCGGGCGCGGCCGTGACTCCCCGGCGCCCTGCAGACCTCAGGAAGCAGGCGAGGCAGCTGGAGAACGAGCTGGACCTGAAGCTGGTCTCCTTCAGCAAGCTCTGCACCAGCTACAGCGGCGGCCGCGACGGACGGCGCGACAGGTATAGGTACTAGCCCGTTCCTTTCTGTTTTAAACGCTGCCTCGGGCGCGGGGTTCGCTGCCATCCTCTGCTGAGGGCTGTCCCGCCCGGGCCGGGCTCCTTTGGGCGCTGCTTGCTGCCGGTGTTGTCTTTGTGTGGTCGTGGTGGGAGTGGGGAAGGGCTGTGGGTGACATGTCACTAGGGAGGGCTGAGCTTAAACTTCAGTCCGTGTGGGGCCAGCGTGAGCTGGTGATAAAGCTTTTTAAAGCTCCTTGCATTGGCTTTTTTCCCAGTTTTTATGGTATTTAACTATCAGGAGGTTTTCAGGGACTGAAGTATTAGGGAAGTTTAGCCTTACACCTTTAAGAACTGCCATTCTTTGCTTATTAACTGTATCAATTATGACTGTGAATACTCTAGGTGTGTGTGTACTGATTTTGGTTTTTTTTAAAATTTGATGATTGAATCCATTTTGAACCTTTCTCAGTATTTCTACTTCTGGAAGCCGGAGAGCACCTGAAGAACGATCATGTTACTCTTGAGTCAGAGCTCCAGTTTCACTTTTGTTTCTGGCTCTGTGCTGTTAATTGCAGTGTAATCTATTTGTTTTCATTATTTTTGCTGTCCTGTAAAAAACTTTTCTTACTCAAGTTAAAGCAGATCCCCAAAGCCAGGAGTTGTCTCTGAGGGTTGTTAGTTGTCATATTTCTACAGGCATGTCTTAGATGGGACTTTTCCTTGTGGTTTTAGTTTATCTTATAAAGCAAATAGGGAAGGTGTGTGAAAGTGTGATGGTGTGTGTTGCTCTGCAGAGTGCTGATTGCCTACTAGGTCAGTGGGTTGTCCTAAGCCTGTGTTATTAAGGTGTAATTATGCTGCTGTAATAGTGCATTGCTCCATCCTGCCACTAAAGTTTAAAAGTTGGGGAGAGATGAGTGCCAGATACTTGCTGGTGTCAGGCATGTCTTCCAGGGAGAGTTAGTATTTCCCCAGGGGTTACTGTGCCATCTGTTCTGGTAAGAGTTAAAGGCACATACGATAAGAAAATGTAGTTTTTCAGAGCTTAATTCATCTGTAGGAAACCCGGGTAGTGGAGTTTTCCAATCCCTGTCCCCAGTTTTTCCTTATTTCTTGCATTCATGAAATGATGCCCTTGTCAGTAACTGCTCCTCCCTTTTTCCTTAGCTCTGACACAACTCCTCTCCTAAATGGGTCCAGCCAGGACAGGATGTTTGAGACCATGGCTGTGGAGATTGAGCAGCTTCTGGGAAAGGTAACTCGAGTTCCTGTGGTCTCACTGCAGCTTTTAGGAGGCGCTGCAGTCGGGGTTTGTGTGGGGGGTGCTTGGAGATGCGGGTGTGGGTGTTAGGTCCCGCTGGCTCCTTCAGCGCGTGCAGTGGAGTTTTCTTCCCAGGAGGAGCCATTTGGTGATTTTTGGGTTGTTCCCCTCCCGCAGCTCACGGGGCTCAATGACAAGATGGCCGAGTACACCAACAGCGCGGGCGTGCCGTCCCTGAACGCGGCGCTGATGCACACGCTGCAGCGCCACAGAGACATCCTGCAGGTACCCACGGGCCTCTCTGTTTCACAGGATTGCCTTTAGCTTGAAGAGATTGAAACAGTTACTGCCAGTGCTGACATCACAGCACGCTGGAGTCTCTTACCAGAAGGTTTAACAACAGAATAAACCCAAGAACATCTCCACCACACCAAATAGGTTCTATTAGGTCTTCTGATTCAGCCAGTAAGGGGAAGTTCCAACCAAACCAATTCATCAGAAAGGTGAGAATATACGAAACTGTGAGAAAGAATTACAGTGGATTTCCCTCCACGGCTTTGGCTGTAGCCATCAAATTTAGCAACTCCTGTAAGAGCAGTTACTTTTCAAAATACTTTGAATTAACTTTCCAGCCATTTTTGCTGTTCATCTCATAGGCTGGTCTTGCACTTTGTCTCAGAGAACGGTTGAAAAGGTGGTTGGATCTTCTCTGGGTATGTTGTGTTGTTAAACCTCAGGATTTTAATTTTGGAATAACTTTTATTACAGGATTATACACACGAATTCCACAAAACCAAAGCAAACTTCTTGGCAATACGAGAAAGGGAGAACCTGTTGGGATCGGTACGGAAAGATATCGAGTAAGTTGTGTTGATTCTTACAGCAGTGGAGTGGGACTGTCCTCAGAGGCAGAAGGTGGAAACCCTTCTGGAGGAGAACACGTGGCAGAGCTTACTTTCCATACTCTGAATCAAGCAAAAGAAGTTACCTGAACTCACAGTTTCTATAAGGGTCGGTAACATTGTGTTTTGTTGGGTTTTAGGTCATACAAAAGCGGGTCTGGTGTGAATAACAGAAGAACAGAACTGTTCCTGAAGGAACACGAACACCTTCGAAAGTAGGTGGTGTTTCTTACTTACTTATCTGGGGGTGCCTAATTTTTCTGGGGGATGAAACAGTCTGAATTTCAAGTCCGTGTGAAAGCTGTGTCCATTTGTAGGTAGACAGTAATATGTGCACAAGGCAAGCCTTGCACTGTGTGTTCTGTGGCAGTGCTGCTACTTGTGCAGGTGCATAAGCATTTATGGCTGATGCTGAGTGGGAAGTGTGTGGTAGGTACCATCATGGTAGCTGTCAGTGGTTTTGGCTTTAGGGTTCTCTGTGTTGAGTTCAGTGGGCTTTCACTGGTCACTCGTGACTCAGAGCTCCTCCACCCAAGGGATTGGCTGCCTTTATACACTGACTGGGGAAGAGTTAAGAAATGAAACAGAAACTCCTCTGATTTGGCTGGTTTTCCCTTTCTTTGTTTGTCAGAGTCAGACAGAGAAGAACCTTTTTTCCCTTTGTCTCTAGTTCACGTGTAGAAAAGGTGATGGAAGAGACTAATCCCAAAATTACCTGTGCACTTAAATATTGCAAACTGAGTCTAGTTTATTGACCCAGATAACAAAATAGAAAGCACTTTATTGCTGTGGCAGAGAGGGCACTAGGTTATGAGTAGCTGCTTTGGTGTCCCCTGAGCAGCAGAAGCAGCTGAGCCCAGAGCAGAGCACTGGAGGGTTCTTGTTCTTTAGAGTCAAGAGGTAGCTCTGATTTGCCTGCCTCTCTCCTTGCCTGTAGTGGTGCTAAACCTCAGGCTCACACAAGAGGGCAGGCTTGCATTTTGAAAAAGCAAATAAATAAAATATTACCTGTGGCTTTCTCAAATGTGCTTTGTTACAAGTAACTTAAAATTGTAGCCAGAACTGCACAAAAACCTTTTAAAGGAAATTAAAACTGTTTTTCCAATTGTGGCTTAACACCACTTCATTGTCAGTTTTCTTCAATATCTTTAAAACTTAGATATTAATTTCTTTTTAAAGCTTGACTTTTGAGTTTTGTTACATTGAATTTATTATTAAATGTGCTTGATCATGACGCTGAAAGTTTCCAGGAACAAGAAACTCAGTATGCCAGAGGAGAATCTTGCCTGAAACATCTTACTTTGAAGAACCAATGTCAGTTAATCTGAGTAAACCTGATTCTGTCTGGATGTTGTGCTTGGGATTCTTTTGTTTTGCTTTGCTATTTTTATTGGAGAGGTGGTAAATACTTTTATACATTTGGCATTTTGTGAAAGAAGGCCACAAATTAAATATTTCTGGAGTTGTAAAATACCCTTGTAAGAAACTGCTGTTCCTCTGAGTGCACCATCTCGAAGAGTTTGGAACAAGGAAGAGAGGGAAACTTAAACCATTTTGTGACTTTATCTAGCAGATGTCTTCAGAATTGGAGGCCAACATTTGTTGAGGCATTGATTGTTTTGATCTTTTAAACATGTTAAACTCTCCAGTATGTTTTTAGTATTAAAAGAAATGAAAAATATAATTAAGGCAGTTTTAGAAACAGTTAAACCATCTTCTAGGTGGTTTTTTGAAAATCTCAAGACTTAAATGACCCCCCCCATGACACTGAGGAAAAGAAAGCCAGAAATAAGTGTGAGTTGGGGATCTTTAGGAAACAGGCCCAAAACTAATCATGGGACCACTGCAAGGTGGAGATAACTGAGGGCTGTGAAGAATTCCAGTGGAGAAGCAGAGGAGAGCATTGGCAAGAAATCAAAGCTTGCAAAACGTTCAAAACTTCGGAAGTGAGAGTCAGTGAGCTCAGAAAGAGATACTGGCAGAGGAAATTATTAGAGAGTTTCAGCTTATTTGTCTTCAAAGAAAACAGTTAATGAGCTGTTCATGCCAAAAAGCTGTAAAAGCTAGGGAAAGGTCCCAAGGAATCACCAGGAGCTGGCAGATTTCACCAAACCCTCTCCTAGGATAAACTGACAAGCTTTGTGTGAGTCATGATGCTGAATATTTGTAGGGCAGTAAATCCTGGGGCCAGACCAATTGGCAGAACCACATGATGAATATATTTATGTTGTCACAAAGATGACAGTAAAAATCCAAATGTGTTTTCAGTGAAGTAAAACCCCTGAAAAGAGCTTGCAAAATGGACATGGGAGCATGAACTTCACAACTGTATTATTGTATGCTGCAAAGGAATGTAATTATGCCCCAGGAATGATATATTCATGTCAGCTATTGGAGTGTTCACTTGCTCTTGGCCCTGCTCAGTTTATGGTGTTAAATACTCTGACTGTTACATATTTATTCCATGATGTGATAATGGGGGATGTGTGAGCCTTTGCCCCAGTGCACAGTCCCAGCCTTTTTCTTTGTGCACAACCATGTGAGACAGGACAAATGGACACTGGAATTTTCTCTTGGCGGTGTTTTCCATGAATGCTTCCAGGAAGGTTTTTTCCTGGGACAGACTTTGGTGGGAAGCTGGACCTCTGCTTTTTACCTAAATCTGCCTTCTTTATTTTTGTGCCATATTTTGAATGTCACCTCCTTTGGCAGAAGACTGGGGGAGAATCTGCTTGCTTTAATTTTACATGTGTGTTTAGTGGTAAAAAAGGCAAGGCAGTAAAAGCTGTGAGTGAAAGATGCTGCTGACTAAAAGGCCCCAGTGTCCATTAAGCCCCAAGGAATGCCAGGAGCTGGAGCTCTGGGCAAGGCCTGGCTGTGCCTGTCTCTCCATGAAGCAGGGAGGATGCTGGGTCCGTGTGGGCTCCCTGCCCCAGGGTGGGGCTGCCTGCTGTGTCAGTGCTGCTGGCACCGGGGCGTGGGGGGCTCTGTGCTGCTGCCTCTCACCCCTGGGGGCGTTGGAGGGCACCTGCTCTGTTCTTCTCCCTTTCAAAGCCTCACTGCTGCCTCCATTCATTTTACAAACCAGCTGTTTCTGAGTTTTACTGGGGAAGGAGGTTTGTCTAAAAATTCTGGTGGCTGTGGATAAGTCACTCAGGTTCTACACAGGGAGTCCAAGGATAGCTTTGCCTACCTCTGGAGAGAAAAACAATAATGCCTAAATTTTTTAATAAAAATCTTAACCCCTGTTAATTAAAATAAGGCTGGCAGTCAGATCTTATTGAATATTGATGCCCTGTTAATATTTGTACGTAATAGCTCAGATTTTTTGGCATGTCAGATGCTTAAAGAAATACCAAATCTCACATCATGTTTGTTTTTCATTTTTGGAAGCTTGTTTTCTTGGGTCTGTGCCATTCCCTAAAGGTTTTTCATCTTTTCTGTTTGTCTGCTTTTGGCCAGGGATGCAAACAAGTCATCCTTTTTCTTGTAATGCTGTTTTCCATCTAAAGGAAACAATTTTGATTAATAGATCTAGCTTAGCATTTTAAAAATTGCTCTGAAAAGTGCTGCCTCAGAGGAAAGAATTCTGTCAGCTTAGATTCTGCCTGAGAAATTCTGCAGTTATTGATGAATTCCAGTGTAAGTCAGCGAAGAAGGGACTAATGTGCTTGATTAAATTCACAATATTGTGTGTGCCAGGGAAAATTTCCCTTGTGTTGATCCTTGCGTCGTGAGTGGCACCAGGTGATAGTGATGAATTTGTTAAAATTGATGAAGGTTTGTGAAGTTTAGGCAGAAATGGCAGATTGTGTTTCTCCTGAGGAATTCCTTGGAATACTAGATGAGTGCAGACCACCAGCATTTGCTGTAGTAGATTTGTGCTGTCACTGTAGGGCCACTGTGTGACTGTTGCTTTATTACTCAGCTCCAGTGCTCAAACAGGAGTCATTTATGCCTTTCCCAAAGACGTGGCTGGTGGTGCAGCAGGTGCAGAATCATTAGCTGTGTTTTTAATTGTTGTCAGGTGACTGCATGTGTCTGCTGAGTGTTGCTATGCAGCCTGGGAGTCTGTGGAGTATCGTGTGAGTGGAGCAGGTAGATGAGATGAACCTGTGCTCACACCCCCTTGTGACTCTGAAAATACTTAGCAACGGGACACAGAGGGCCAGAGAAGGTGGGTAAGGAACTCTGAAGGAGCAAAAAGAGGTGAGCAAACAAGTCACAGGGACGTGTTCTGCATGTGAAAGGGAAAAGAGGAATAAGAGGAGTGAGCAAAAGAACTACTGGGAATCTGCAGCAGTTGTGTAATGGGGTATTAGTAATACTTACCTGAGCTAATTAGGAGAAATTAGTGTTTGTGCAGAACTTCATGTGTGTGAAGTACTCTGGAATGCTAAATATTTTTATTACTTTTACTATGGCATTTCATTTTCAGCAGGACTGTTTCAAGTTTCCTGTTGTTGTTTGGGCAGAAAGGGGCACATTCAGTAGAGAATAATCACCAGGAAACTGCTCTGAGCCTTCTTGGGAGGTACAGGCCAGATCCTAATGGAGGGACTGACTTACTGTTTTCCCTCTAAATACTGACTTTCCTTACAAATTTTCCCTTCAGTGCTGATTTGCACAGAGAAATCAGCTTAATGACATGCAGAGGCACCTCACAGGGTTTGTGATTACAGGTGTTTTGATATTTTGGGAAAGAGCTGCCAATTTTCTACCTTAATTTAATTTTCTTTTCTTTTGTTATCCCTGTTGTCTGCTCTGCATGCCCTGATTCCCATTCACTGCTGCTCAGGGTCCTGTGGGTTTCATTGGACCTTCAGCACTGGATTAAAACCAGAGAACTGCTGTTGCTCCCCTTCCATGCCCTCCCTCCCCTCCAGTTGCAGGGGAGGACACACAGATGCCTGGGCAGTAACTGCTCCAGCTGGCACACAGTTCACCACTGCATCTCCTTCATCTTCTCTTGGAAAGGGAGGCTGTAGGAAAAACAGCTAATTCACCAATTCCTTCTCGTTCCCAGGGTGGCTGAGGAAGCAGCAGGGAGGGAGGAGTGTGATGAGCCTCTTCCCTGGGTGCCTGCTCTGCAGCCTCAGAACTGCTGAGCTCCACTTTAGGCAGGCCCAGTAAGGGTTTTTCTTAATTGCCAAACTTGCCTCTTAATTAAACTTATTTTCTGTATGTGTCAGAGCAGATTGTGGTGTTTTTGTGGTTCCATTCTCTCAATTTTAATGCAGATTTTACCTGAGACAGCACTTGGTAATGAATAATCTCCTTTGCTCTGTAGCAGTTATGTAGGAACCAAACAGCTGTGCCCTGACAGGACAGCCATGGTCTCCACGGCTGTGGTTTGGGGGGTTTGCCAAGAGGCACCAGGTCTGGTGCAGTTTGGCTGCAGACCTGCTGTGCAGGGGGAGTGGAAGGTGCTGCAGCACTTTGTCCATCCAACTGGAAGATACAGTGCAAGGAGGGATTGAGAATCTAGGTTAAAACGTTGCTCTGCTGGCCATTAATTGCAAGAGCTCTGGCAGTGGTCTGTCGCTGTTTTCCCAAAAGCCATTGGCTTGTTTTCTTCATGTCTGGAATAAGGAAGTTTGAGAAATTGCTGCATTAAGTGGGTGGCAGTGCCAGCCAGGATGGCTGTGGACATTGCCTGACTGACTTCCTGCTGAATATCCATGGCAGGGGCATGTGCTCTGTCTGAGCAGCAGCGCAAATAAAGTGGTTTTCAAAGAAGGGATTTGGGCAAAGGAGGATTTCTGGTGTTGTAAAGGCTTACTTAAAGATGCACAATGACTTGTACTGTAATCCTGTTTCAAAATACCATTCTATTCTATTCTTTCTGCTCTGTCTGCTATTGATGCAGAGTTTTCTTGATTGCATCAGTGATTCCTTCCTTCCTTTGGCCTTATCTCTGTCTGGATTGAATGGGTTTTATCTCCCAGCCTGCTGGCAGAACCCGTGTCTCCTGCAGATTCCCAGCACAGGGACCCCAGGCTGCTGTGGAAGGGGCTGGCTCAGCCTCCCCTCCAACAGTCCCACACTGAGTATGACACCTGGGCAAACCACATTCTGAACTGCAGCACCAGACTGAGCATAGCTTACTGTTTCTCTGTTTGAACAGTAAATACTGCTCAGGGGGGGAGACAGCCCATGTCTTCTGGAACAGGAGGAACTTCAGTGTGTATTATGTGTAATTATATGACCATATGAGCAACTTACTGAAGCAGTTTAATGAGAATTTGGGGAGGCTCAAAGCTTTCAGGCAATGAAGGGAGATGCTCTCCTGGGTATTATTATTATTTATAAATAACTTAATAAAAGAAAATGAAAATCAGCCAAGCACTTCAGGATTTAAGAGGTTTTTCTTCTAAAAATAGCCCAAGCTTCATTAGAGTAAAATCAAATACTGCTTTTCATCTTCCTGGGCTGTATTTAGGACTTAAAAAAACAAACCTACCTCAAAACACTAAACAAAAGATGGTATTTGTTTCACAGCATTTATTTGCATGCTCTCCTTACAGTTGGATTGCTTACAAAAATTCTGTAATCAGTAATTTCCCTGACACCAATGACTGTTGTGATATTTCTGTACCTCAGTCTGTCTAAAATGAATGATTTTTGAGGAAAGGTGGGGAGTGGGACATCAAATGAAAAAAACCCAACAAACTCACCACATGCAGCACAAAGTGTAATTTGGGGATTTCTTTGTATCTTCCAGTACAAAACTGAATTATCCAGGTGACGAAGGGTGAAGCCACACATTGAGCATTAAGAACTTCAACTCCTTCTTGCTTTTTGTCTGTATAAAATGTACCGCCAGGAAAGAGGTCTTTATGAATGTCTGCAGAAACTAAAGAGCAAACTCTCAGAGTGAAAGATCACCTGAATACATTAGGAGAAAAAGGTGTCTGGGACTAAAACTGAATTCTGGTTCTCCATTCTGGGCTTCACCTTGGAAACAGCACTTTGGGGAGAGGGAAAGATATAAAACCACACTTCAAACTTCAGAGCTCTGTTTGCTTCTGAAGTTTGTTGCTGCTTTCAGAAATAAACAAGTTGGTGATGCATGTTTTATTTGTTTTTAGCCTCCTTTCAACACTGTTTCTTAACTGGGACAGCTTCCTCCCCTCCTTCCCCCCTCAAAGGTCTGGTATTGAAATTAGGGCTTTGACTCAAATCCTTCCTACATGGGCTGGTTCTGAAAAGTAGGTGCAGCTTTTGACCAGAATTAACAATTGTAAAGTTTCTTTTATGCAATCTGAAAATCACTTGTTGTTCTAATGCAGCATGTCAATTTTTTGTTATTGTGGCTGTGCAATTCATTATTCTTTAGGGCCAGAAGTGCTTGCTCATTATTTGCTATTGGATCCTCCAGTAAAAACAAGCTGTTGAACTCAATTTGATGTGTATGGATATGTTAAATAGTGATTATTTCCATTTTCTGAAATACAGAGTGTGCCTCTGGAAAGTTACTGCATTGATGCATAAATGTCATTCTGGAGTTTATTTAATTTCAGCCTCTCCTAATGCATCAGAATCAGGTTCTCCTCATTCCTGGCTGCTGGGGGGTTGCTATGCAGATATCTTAGTGTTCCATCAAATCCAGGATGGTAAGCACAAGTGGATCCAAATCCCCCATTGAGTGTCTCTGGTTTATCCTGACAATACAGTTTTGTTTAGAACTTTTCAAGGACCTTGGGTTTGTTGTGAATTGAAAGATGCAGAGTTCTTTCCTCTCACTTGAGAGGCTTGTTTATACTGAGTATAGTTGCACTTCTGGAAGAATGCATCTTGTACAGCCTCAGATAAAAAGGCAGGCCTAAGAACACAGGGAAATTGGGTCAGAAGGAAAATGCTGAGATGTTTACTCATGGAATTGCATCCTGAATTTGGCTTGTAGGTGGTTTAAAAGCAGCAAGCCCTTTAAATCTTGAACCACAAGTGTTTGTTATGTTGCATAGTTAACTGTGCAGCTTTAAGAATCATTTTCTGAAAGTCAATAAACAGACAGGTAGATAGTTGTAAATTAGGTACCCCAGCCAAGCCCTGGGTGGAAGCCACAGAGCTCTCTGCATCTACCAGCAAACCCTCAAAACCACAGCAGGGGAAAAGGCAGTTGGGAAGCAGAATACGTGTCAATGTGTATTTTAGGGTTTCATACTACATCAAAGTTGGGTTGTCATCCTAGGGATAACTCTTACTTCATTTCTGTTTTGGCTTCTCTGGAAATTAAAAATATGTTAATTATGAAGTTGGTTGTTATGATGGGGCTCTTCTGGAAGGACATTCCCCCCTCCTGTTCTCCTGGTTACTTAGGAGTGTGCAGATAGTAGAACAGTTTTTTAGCTTTGCCAAGCTTTAGTCAGAAAACACTGAGCTAGAAAAGTGATACAATCTCTTTTGTTACAGCACAGATTACAAACAGCTTGTGTTTGTTGTAAGTTGAGCATCTCTTGTCTCTGTGTGCCCAACAAATCAGTAATGACAGGTTATCCTGCTGGAGCTCGTTTTTCCTCAGGTCCGTGTTGGATGTTGAAGGCTGTGTCGCTTGGTTTTGAGGGGTTTTCCCTGTAGTTAAAGTTTTCGTCTAAATTACATGTTTTAAAGCAGAGGGAATGATGCAGACAGCACTGCCCCTGCCTGCTGGTTGTGCGTGCAGATGTCAGATCTGAGGAAATGCCGATGGAGTCCATTAGTAGGTTACTGGAATTGTTCTGACAGTTGTGGTTGCTGATAATGACTTACAGTAAGACCTGCCCTTCTCAGTTCATTGCACTTCGTTCCTATGGGTAATATGGAGCAATTATATGGAAGGCTCCATTTCTCCAGGAACTTTCCCAACCATGACTCGAGAGCCTCTTGGAGACCTCATTATGTGGCTGGTGGTGCCATCCTGGCACTGGGTCTGTGCAGCAGCCAGCTCCTGCACTTCATTCAGGCTGCAGGAGCTGTTCTCAGTGCAAGTTCTTCACTGTGCTCTTTGGGGAAGCTGTGCCCTGCACCTTGCTGGGGAGGCTCTTGCTTCCTTCCAGATTTGCTTTGGAGGAAGCAGCAGTGCTGCTGCTCACCCTCCTGGGGCTCTCAGGCATCAGGCACTCTCCCCAGTTTTATCAGTGTGCCAAAGAGCTTTCTTGGCTGGCTGCTCTTCTGGAGAAACATTGCTTTCACCCTGCTGGTAATTCCCAGACAAGTCCATGGAGGTCTGTGGAGGTGCAGACTGTACCCTTTGGAAATCCAGGGGAAACAACCCTCTTGTGTTCTCAGACCTGTGAAGGTGGGTCTGTGTGTTCAGCATCTCCCTGCGAAGGGAGGGAAGCCCTTGGTACTTGTTTGCATCCTTAAAACTGTTCTTCAAACTGAGTTAAAACAACTGGTGTTTTCATTGGTTACACATAGACATGTTTACAGATGTTAGACAGCTGCAAAGAAAGCACTTATGGTCGTGTATCTTAATCCCAAATTGCTGAAATTGAAGCTTTTGAGATACTATGTGATGCAGCTGTAAGCCCCATTTTTAGTGAACTCTGAGTCACAGGATGGCAGTTGGAGGGAGCAGGTTTCCCCAGATTATTTTCCTGGAAATCCTTTGGCAGGTTCTTCCCTACGGTGAAAAGGATGCCTTCTGTGCATTTTTTTTTCCTCATGCACAAGGTACACATGAACCATCTGGAAAGAAAGTCGTCATCAAATCATGTTGGTTTACTCTTGCCTAGAGCAATGGATTATGTTCCAGTGCCTTTCATTCTAGATCTAACAAGTTGTTTTGCATTGATTTAAAGCAACATGGTATTGTGCTCTATTCTTTTCCACTTTTGCAACTGTTCCTGATTCTTAGTGAAAGTGATTACTGAGTGTTGGAGGCCTCAGGACAGGGATTTGCAGAAATAAGCTTACTGAGGTGTTTAGAGCTTGTAGGTGTGCTGTTGTTAACAATATATTGTTCCTTTGGAGCAAATTTACACCTTGACTTAATGCTCATGTTTGTGCTGTCTTTTCTGTTTGGTTCCTGTCAAACTGGACATGCAGCTCCACTGGAGCTCTCTCTTTCACACCAAATTAAATCAAGTTTGAGACAGGCCTTACAATATTTCATTTGTTATCACAGGGTTAAAAGAAAGTGTTCTGCCTTACCTTCTTCTGATTAAGTTTTTAAAGAGCTTAATGATCTTCTGAATTTTTGTATAATAAAGCACCTTGATGGCGAGCAGAAAAAAATGAGTTGAAGCTGAGGGGTTTGTGTGTGTGTACTCGGGGTTTCTTTCATTATTGTTCTGTTATTATGATCATGATGATGGAAATAACTGACTGTGTAAGTCAGATTTGGTTCATCATAACCTGTGTATTTGTATCAGAGTACTAAGTATGTTTTGCAGGATTTGCATCCCTGGAAGCTTCACATTGCCTGGTGATGCAGGACTGTGAAAATATGAAAGATTTATTGGAGGCAGTTTGAGAGTGCAGAGACTGGTGATTGATCTTGCAGTTGGAGAAAGAACAGAGTAAAATTATTATTTCTGTAATTATTCTTTATGAAAGGAGGAAAATAGTTATCAAATTCTATATTAGTTTATTGTACAGGATTTTCCCCTATTCCTTTTAAATTATTCCATGTGATAATATTGCCTTAATTTCACCTGAGGGGTTTAAAGTGCATTGTGAAATGAGTGGTGTGCAGATGAGTCTTGCTGCTGTGTTTTGTTCTCTGGCAAGTGCTTGTTTTGGGTATCCAGTGGGTAAGTCAGCAGCAAAATCAGTCCTCATCTAAGTATTCATTTATAGCAAAGAATTTTATTTATAAATCTATTTATTTTATTTAGCAGATGGAGAGGTTTGCTTTAAAAAACCTAAAGAACATAAAAGGCTTTCTTTAATTGTAAAAGCCTGCTGTGCTGGGCAGGAATGTTTTCTCTCCTGGAGGCACATTTCACTTAATTTCTCCTTTGGATTAATTTACCTGTGTGCATATCCCAGGGACAAACTGAGCAGCCTCTCACAGGCAGCAGTTGCACAGAGGGCTGGATATTTCACGTGCATGGCTGCTGCTCCTGGGTTTGGGCCATGCATGGCAGGAGCTCATTGCCTCAGCATCTTCCAGAGTTTCATTCCTGTAGGATTTTTAAATGGCTCTGTCAAAGTGCTGTCTGTCTGGGCAGGCGAAAATGCAGAGCTTATTGAAACAGGTGGCAAGTCAGATTAATAGTGCCCAGAACCATTGTTTGCTTGCTTGGATGTTCATAAGGACATGTCCACTGGATCTGATGTCTTTGCTTGGACAGCAGAACAAAGTCAATAGATGTTTTTATTTTTTGTAAGAGCTTCTTTTCGTAGTGTTTTGAGTGTCTAAGTTAAGCAAAATTACTTCTTTCAATGGTATTTTTAATTTGGACAAACAGTTGAAATTAACATTATTCATAATGGTGAGAACAGTTTCTATTTGTGTAAAACAGGTTATTAATAGTGAGAGAGCTGCCAACTTCCCTTGGGTCTCTGGGCTCTGTTGTACTTTGTGTTCCTGATCTTCCTTAAATCTGACTTATTTGTCATGGTTATGAGCTGTAAAATGATGAAAGAGCTGCTTCTGTTTGGGTATCACTGCAAGTGAACTTTACAGTCTGTATTTGCCAAGGAGTTTAAAGACTTTAGGAGATGCTGCATCAGTGCAGGTTACAGCCTCTGGAAATGCTGCCTGAGCTTTTGCAGGAAGGACTAAACTCAACAGAACTGTGATGGTAAAAATCTGCACATCAGAATGCCCAAAATGTCCCGGCTCACTCTGCCTGCCTTTGCCAAAATGCCAGTGAGTGTCATTGCTGTTTCCTGTAGAGTTTGTTCACCTGCTGGAGGCCTGCAAGGAGAGCTGTGTTTGAAATGCTCTCCACAGCTGGTGCTTCTCGGGCTGTGAAGAACGTGCTGGCAGCTGTGGTTAGTAACCCTGGGTGCTTCCCAGCTCTGTGTTTAAGAGTGAGAGGTAATGCAGTCTGCCCTTACCTACACATCAGTCACCCTGCAGAAAATTCACGTGCATCTCGTCCTTTCACGTCGTCGGGGTGACATCCACAGAAGTTGAGAGACATCAGTCTCGTGGCTTCAGATGCCTCTTAAATGCCTTGTGTTGCCATTTGCATCCAGTGTCTGGGTTCATACATTTTTATTAACTTGTCATCATTTTGCAGGTAGTTATATTTCCAGGATTTATTTTTATATGTTTGTAAACCTACATACACACACACATATAAAAATAATGTGGTATAATACGATTTAATCCGAAGCTTTTAAATAACTTTTTCTGTTTATGTCTCTGATTAAGTAGTAAAACTGCCTGACTACAGCTTTCTCTCACATAAAAAGCAGTGAGTGGCTCTACTGCAAACTGGCAATCCTAATTTTTGTGCTCTAAAAACCTTGGAGAACATCCTCAGTTCGCTTGAGCTCTGTAAAACTGTTCAACTGCCCTGTCATCTCCAGCTCATCAACAGAAAATTCTCTAATTTCATCAGCTAAATAGTCAAAGAGCTGGTAGTTTTAATAGGGCTTTACTAGTGAGGTTTTGTTCCACAGAATTTTTTAAGTGCAGTTTATTTCCCACAAGGTTTCTGATAACTTTTCATTGATAATAAATTAAAAAAAAAATCAAACCTTTTTTTTAGATGATGAATTCTTGTGCACTGCTTTTGCTTCTCAGGCTGTTTTCTGATGCCTTTGCAGTTTATTCTTATTATGCATTGCCCACATAACACACTTGTCTGTTAGGGACTATCTGTGAGAGGCACATTCTCCGCTGAATTGTGTATCTTGGAGACTCAGCAATTACAGAAATCTTTAATGCATTACTTTTGTGTTCTGCTTGCCTCGGGGACATCAGGAGCTGCTGTGAGACTGCTCACATCATTCTGTGTACACAGATATGGTGTTTTACTTCTCTGTGCCACTGGAATAAATACCACACAGTGAAGAAAGCTGGTTCTATTTGATTAACCCAATGTAGTTGCACCTGAAGGGAATCTTTGGAGCGTGGCTCTGTTTTGGGAGCAGAAGGACGTGTTCCACTGTTTGCTGCCCCAGTTGAGTCCCCCTCAACTTAAAATTGGGCAAAATATATTTAGTGCTCTGCTCTGTCTCTGCATTTCAAGCCATGGGCAGACTGAAATAGCAGCCTTTGTGTTTTCCCTCCCCTTCACAGACCAAGAGGGATGCTCTGTTTGCATCTCCCCAGCCCGGGCGGTTCGGGGACGCTGCCCAGCACACCCTTCCAGCCCGAGCTGTGGGGCCTCTCCACACCCCTGGGGAGAGAAGGAGAGCCCCAAACTGGGCAGCTCCAGCTGAGGCAGAGCTGTACTTTGCCTGGGGTCTTGGGACCTTCCCTTCAGAGGTGCCAGAACACTCGGAATGAGGGAGGGGCAAGAGGAAGACAGTCATGCCCTTTTGGTGTCTGTTAGTTTGGAACTGATGAATTCTGCTTTAACACTGGAAGAAATATCCAGTACAATGTAAAACTAGTTTCTGTCAGGTTGATTTCCTTCTCAAACTGCAAACTCACATTTTTTACAGTTATTCTCCAGGAATTTGTATAAATCTGTGGGGTAAAAGGAGCAGTTGTGGGGATGAATCATTGTTCCTGCACCATGGGAAGCAGGGAGGCAGCCACCTCTTCGGTGTCAGGGTCACACTGGAGATACTGGTGGGTGTAACAAGATGTGTTTCAGGCATTTCACAACTGGCTGCAAAAACAGTGATGAAAACCCTGTGTCTAAGTTGAGTACAGAGAAAGAGAAATAGCTGCAACCTTTTGAGGATCTTATTTGTCATCTTAGTCGTGCGTGTCTGTTTTTTCGATGAGATGCTCTCTCTGGTGCCGTGTTTTGAGCTGCCCTTTCCCAGGGATGCTGCACAGACACTCCCTGGAAACAGGGGAGGGCAGGGCACGTGTTCCCAAGGTCTGTCTCTCACAGGTGGGATGTGTTCTGGTTCCCACGAGCACCACTCGGGTCTCCTCCTAGTGGTGTTGCTACAGAAAGAGCTTGCCTCCTTGACCAGCATAACCCAGTGCTTGCTGAGCTTCCCCTCAAACAGGGTTCTGACATGGTGTTACCTGGATCCAGCTCTCAGCTCTGATCATTAATTACAGTTTTTGAAAGGTTGGAAGGGAATGACCAAGATTAAAAAGCAGTAATATTATGTGTTACTTTCTCTAATACTCTTTCCAAACAGTCCCCCGTGAGTGATGGTGCCCATTCCCCTTTTCCTGTCCTCTCAGTGCTCTTTGTGTTCTCCTGAGCACACGTTTAGGAAATGCTGCTCCAGAGCACACTACAGGCATCTTCTCCTAAGACTATATATAAACCAAATCTGTGTAGTAGCAAAATGTGACAACA
Organism: Dendrocincla tyrannina; assembly: GCA_035047865.1. NCBI lineage: Eukaryota > Metazoa > Chordata > Aves > Passeriformes > Dendrocolaptidae > Dendrocincla > Dendrocincla tyrannina. The sequence continues at coordinate 4,137,415 of JAWWMP010000050.1, read as the reverse complement.
TCCAAAAATAAAACGTTCTAAGGGCAAATTTATTAAGGTTTGTACGATGACGACCATTGATTAGTAATCTAAAATAGTACTTAGTGCTTGTTACTTTTTTTAACCTGATCTTTTTGTTTGGCTTTCAGCTCAGATCGACTGATAGAAGAAACAATAAGGTAGGAATTAACTTCAAAATTCTCATTATTTTCTGTACAATCAGTGCTTACATTGAATTGTGTCTAAATATATCAGTCACTGTATTTGTACAATAACTATTTATAACTCCTCAGCAGTGTTACCATGAATTGGTGGAGGGTTTGGTTTAGTTTTTTCTATTCAATATTGACACTATAGTCTGGCTTAAATGTTTTATTCATCCCAGTTCAGGAGATTTGTGTTTCTGTGCAAAGGTGAGTAGCCTTTGGAGCAGAGTGAGTCCCAGGCTGAGCTGTTGAGGGCCATTCCAGTAGTCAGGATGTCTCTTCTCACAATGACACTCATCTACAACCTGATTTCCTGTAACCCTTCCATGTATTCAGCACCTCAGTGTGCAGCAGGTGTAGGTAATGTGGCTTTTACCATGAGTGCTTGAGAGGTTATTGCTGCTGTGAACTTACTTATCTTTGGGGTGTTTTACATGATTTGAATACCTGAGTGATACCTTCTCTAACTGGTGTAGACATTTTAGAACTGTAGCTTCATAAATGACTTTCAGTGTCCGTGCCCTTCCCAGTCTTCATTGAACTCTGGAGTTTTGCAAACCAGTAATTCACACTATAATAATAATGCTGACTTAATGGTTTAAAATTTTTGAGTATTGCTTTAAAACAGAAAAATAAAAGGGAAGGAAGAAAACAAGATATGCTTTCAGATAATGCATGTACTGGCATAAGTGATCCAAAAGAGTAATTGGAGGTGCAGCAAGGCTCTGTGTCCATTAAGGGCTGGCTGGCTGCAGTCCCCACAGTGGGCTCAGGGTGATTAGCACGGGGGAAGGATGTGTTAAACCTCGAGGCTGTGCAGGGATGACCCAGAGGAGGTGAGTACAGCAATGTCTGACACTGGGGTACAACCTCACCACAGCCTATTAAAGATACTGGGTAAGCTTAGCACACCTCTATTTGTTTTACTTGGGATTCTAGTCCTTTCCTCAGTACAAAACTCCTCCTTGCCTGTAGCCCTACTAGTCCATCTCAGAAATGCACACAGTTTGTTAAATTTATTTGCTGCTGTCAACCTTGCACCATTTGTTATCTATAGTAAATGAACTTCTTGCTCCAGTTGGTGCCAAAAATATTCTGCGTTTTTTTGGTACAAAAAGAGTCTGTTTGGTAACTACATTGAGCAGAAAATGTAATTCCATTTATATCGTCTTAATTCAATTCCACCTCTGCTGAAAACAGGGTGAATTTTTTATTTCACTCTTTTTCTTGTGGTCCCCTGTAATTGGCAGTGTTCGGGGATGGCATTAATTGGTGGTAAATCCTGCTGTGTTTCAGTGAATTTACCAGATGGAAGTTTACCCAACGGATCAATTGCTCTATCTATTGTAACCCAAATAAATAAAGGAAGGGATTGTGCAGGAGAAGCTGTTTGAGTGCAGATTCCTTGAGTAAGTGAGATGTAATTAGCTAATTCTGGCTACTCGCACTGCTCTGTCTTCAAGGTTTACATCTGCTGCAGCTCATTACTCATTTTTTAATTGAGCAAGGCAAGAATTCCCGTTTTATTTCTTCAGGGGTTGTAGAGAGCAGTGATTCTGAACACTGGAAAATGTATTTTTGTGCGTGCAGAGGCTTTTGTTGACAAGCCACAGCCACTAATGGTGAGCCCTGGCCCGGGTTTGCTGTGGAAGGAGGGCTGGGGAGCCTGGCCCTTCCCCGGGGTGGTTCCTCCATGGAGCAAACATCCTTGCAGGGCAATAAATGGGCACCTAAGCTGCAGTGATGCAGGAACTAAGGCAGTGGGCAGGGCTGTCACTCCAGATGTGCTGCTATTACTGCACTTTTAATCAATTTTTAAATGAATTACGTGACATGGGTTCTTACTGCAGCATATTCCTTCCCAGGAGCGAGTGGGATGTGATACTTTGTGCTGCAGTTCTGCTGGAACAGCGTTCACTTCTCTTGGCCAGCTTTTGCATAGGCCAGATTTAAGCATAGATTTTGCTTAATATGTTTGCTGTTCTCAGGTTTTCATTTTCAAACATTGCCACTTCTCCAAAATAGCAAACGATTTATTTCTTGTTTTCTAACAACTTGTATTTTCGTGTTGGCTCAGTTGGAATTTTTATAGTTTTGCATGTGCAGTGTGACAAGTTCTTAGGATTTTACTGTAATGCTGTTTCTGAGGCCTCATTCACTGATTTGTCAGTGTTTGTATATTAATAGATTGGATCGAAGCCAGACCAAACCCATAGATTTAATTTTTAAAGGGTCTTCCCCTTGTGTATTTGCAGTATATCTTTAGGTAATAAATAGGATTTGATGAAAGGGAAAAATTCACCTGCACTGAATATTGAATTTTCAGAATGGAAAGGCATGAGCCGCGTTCTGAGTCTTC
>JAWWMP010000050.1:4105472-4134820 GCA_035047865.1 Dendrocincla tyrannina | reverse complement strand
GCAGAAGCACCTTGCCAGGCAAAACCACATCTTAGGTTTCATCAAAAGGCACAATAGTCTTTAAAGTAATTTGAAAGATTGTGTGTGTGTGTGTAGGTATGCATTAATACACACATATATATGTATATTTAGAGATATGAATATATATATGGAGCTATAGCCAAAGAATAAGTGATGTAATCAGAATTTTTACCAATTTAAAACTTGAGTTTGCATTTCTATGCAGTCACAGAGTCCATTCCCTTAATCATAGACCTTGTCATGAATTTCAATAAGCAAGTATGATTCATGGCATACAAAATGAAGCAGAAGTTCCAGTAATATATGAATTATTCGATTTTTAATAACATGGCTTGTTCCTTTATAGCTTTGTTTAAGTTCATCAGTGTAGGTTTGACTGATGTGTCTCCATGGGTGAAGCAAGGAGCTGATTTTTTGGTACATTTCCCTGGGTGACACACGGGATGGATGTGGCTGAGTTTCCGCAGCTTAAACATTTGTCTGAGTCAAAACACTCTGTTTCCAAGTCAAGCAGCACTAAAAGTCTATCTCTGCACGTTAGACTTATCCAGCTGGGCTAATGGCTGGAAGTGTTTATTGCTCTGTACTTTAATGCTGGTGAAACAGCAATCTAGGTACAAATAGCACTTGGTTTAATTTGGGAGGGGAATTTGGTCGCTCCCATCCCCACAGCACTACTGAACAAGCAAGGGCAGACTTGGAGTGTGAGTGAGATTGGGAGGAGCCACGGCTGCAAGCACAGGAATGGGAGATGCTCCTGCTGGTGTGTGCAGGAGGCAGGAGGGGGGTTAATGGAGAGACTTGGGGGTTACCCAGAACAGATTTCTCCAGCACTGTGGCAGTCTTGAATGTTGTGCTTGAGCCGTGCTTTAATATTAAACATGGAGAGCAGGGTAGATACCATCTGCTTTGAGAAACTTGGTTTGCACCCAGCTCTGGTAGCTCGAGCCAGTGCAGCTCTGAGAATAGTTCATGCTGGTTTCCAAGTAAATGTTAAATCAGGGTCATCTCGATTCCGGGAAGAAACATTTAATCTTTTACCATCACTGTAGTGTGTGAGTTTCAGACCATGAGAATAAGGTCGTCCTGATCGGGGGCGATTACAGTGCTGAGTGACTAAATGGGGCCAGTATTGTGAATGGGAAGAATGTGATTAATTTTTAAAAATATGCATTTGTCAGTGAGGCAATGGCAACAGCAAGTCAATGAGCATATGTTAGGGATGGGAATGAAACCAAAACCGTCACAGGAAGGGTATGAGGGAGCTGCAGTGCTCAGGACCATACGAGACCACTCACTGGACTAGTCCCCAGCTCTGTGTTTTCTGGTACTTCTTACATTTAACAATCACCTTTACAGATCTAAAGGGTCATGTTTTGAGTAGTCGAATTATACATGAACAACAGCACTTTTACTTGAATTTTGACTTGTTAAAGGTAGCTAGGATCCAGTTAAACTCTTCTTCATGGATATCAAAATTACATTTCATTACTAGACTGTATCATATTAAAAATGATAATTACCCCAGGTTTTTTTCTTCAGAGCTCTTCATTAAGACCCTGCACTTTAAGCTAAAATCTTCAAAATTTTGGATGAAAGAAATGAAGATGGTTTCAATCTTGTAATACGTGAACTTAACCCATTCCATCCTGTCTTTTTGTGGGAGATGGACAGTTTCACTCCCCAGATGTTAAAGCAGGAGCCTTGTGTTCCCTGGCAATCTGTAATAATTATTTCCAAAGGCATTTTGGAGGTGGCTCAGGAACACTTTATATACTGGCAGTCATTGTGCATTTTCACTTCTGTCAATGAATGGGTGTCCTAGTGAGTCATTGGATGCATCCTATAAAAATGTGGAGCTCAACTAGGAAGTGTTGTGAGAGACCCTGTATTGAAACCTCATCTGGACAAGTATAGGGTCAAGCTGTAGGTTACTGAACAAGCTTTCCTGGGGACAGAGAGGAAATCTGCTTTTTTCCAACTTGATTCTTGGTAATTCAAAGTTCCCCGAGTGCTCTTCTCAGTAGCAGGTGTGTAGTGCTTTTGTGAGTTTGTTGCTTTTTGCTCTGGAAGACTAAAATACCTGTATTAAAAACTTGTGTGTCTGTATCAGGTCAAAGCAGATACAGACTGCTGCAAACTGCACTTACATGTCCTCAGCCAGCACGTTCGCTTTGCAAATTGATTTTTAATTGAGTCACCTCTTACTTGCCTTACACTTGCGTAGCCATCGTATCCTGATGGCAGACAAATCTCTTGTGCTCTCTAGACTGAAGGTAAGTATGGGGCTTCTGGGATGAAACAAACTTCTAAATTTAAAACTTAAGCCAGAAGAGTATAATTCTTGTATTGCTTCTGAGGTTGTACCAGTTTTCACTGGGGCTGAAGATCTGCCAAACCTGCCTGTTTCAGGAAATCTCAGTGTTTCCATTGTTAATGGCTTACATAAAAGAGAAATCACTTAAGTGTAAAAGATGGAGATTAATGGAAAAAGTGTGGTTTCATTCATGTTGCCTCACCTCATTCATTGTCCTCTAAAGAAGCGTTGCCTGCTTGCTCTCCTCCTGTTTGAGCTGTGGATTATTCTTAGCACCAACAACTTGATCCTCCTTTTCTTTCTCCAGCATTGCCATGGCAACTAAAGAAAATATGACTTCGCAGAGGGGGATGTTGAAGTCAATACAAAGCAAGATGAATACCTTGGCTAGTATCCTTTCCTGAAAATTTGTGCTGCCAGTGCAGAAGAAGAGTTCTGGTGCCATTTTTCACTCTGTCACTTGGGGATCAGGGGTGTCAGTGGCCACCTCTATTGTCGTTGGTGACAAACAGCCAATTCTTTACCAGTCTCATTTGACAATCTGACTGAAGCATCTTAAATAGTGAGTGTGGTGACTAAGTTGGTTTGGCTCAGATTTGGGCACTGCATGTCAATGAATGCAGCTTACTTTTCAGGTAGACATCTGCAACAGCATTTTATGGCCTTCCCTGCTGTATGTTTCTGTAGAAATATAACTTCGTTTCTGTCTTTCCTTTTTGCTTCCAAAAAAGCTAAGCTTGGTGTACATCACTGCTTGCTGTGGTTTAAGGGTAGTCAGGGCCTGAGGATCCTCTTGTCTGTCACAGTCTTGTAGATGTCAATTAAGATTTTGGCTTCTTGGTTTCTCTTCATAGTCTGTCCCATTGCTAAAGAATGAACCAGGTTGTCAAGTGATGCATGTTTGTCGTTTTCCCACTTATTCCTTCCCTTCTGTCACAAAGGCCCAAGGAACAGCATTGTTTGATCAGACACAAGACATCCTGCAGAGAGGAGTCTTGGTAACCCATACATTTCATTACAGTTCTTAGCAATTGGCAAGAGCAACTGAAAGAATTCAATAAGCTTTGGCCTTAAAGGATTCTTGATTCTAAAGATATGAAGCTCTGAAGCAGATTGTCTTGTTGTCAATTGTATTTTCTGCATTAAAAGGCAGATTTACATCCTCACCATTTTACAGTAGGAATTCTTCCTTACGTGCTGTACTTGCACTGGGTGTGGTCGTGTAACACGCACGATTCTCTCAGGCGTTCCCTTCATCAGTGACAAAACTCCATTAAAGAAGTCCCACAGATGTTTTATATAACTGCCCCATTTCTTTCATTCTCATTTGAACACAGTTATTAAAAGTAACTAAGCCTTGCATGTTGGAAGCCCCTCAGCCGCTGGTGGTTGAGGTGAGCAGGCGATGGGCTGTGTGTAAATGTGAGCCCTGAGCTGCCCCCTCTGCTCTGACGGGCTGTGGCCAGGGAAGTGCAGTTGTGACCCTGCTCCCTGTCCCTGAGCTGTCACTGCTCCTGCTTGCTCCAGCCTGGCAGGTCTGCCTTTCTTGCACATCCAGACTTTAAGGCTTGCTGGTGAATTTGCTGTTTGCTGCTATGACCTTGACTCAGACTCCTCCAAGACCGGTTTCCAGCAGTGAACAGCCTGATTCAAAGGATCAACCTTCGGAAACGACGAGATTCCCTCATTTTGGGCGGCGTTATCGGTGTCTGTACCATCTTACTGCTGTTGTATGCTTTTCATTGATGGATGTTCCCCCTGGACTCTGCTGAAACTCATCACCACCTTCCCTCCTCCCAGTCATGGAAAAGTGAGTGGGGGAAGCGACAGACTTCCACAGCCTGCTCTCCGTGGCTGGGACTGTCAGCATGATGTCTAGAGCTTATGATGGTAGACTGTGACACTGGGTTTGGGCTGAAGCTGCAGTGTTTCTCCTTCCCTGCCACACATCTTTGGTTAAATTTGGTGGGATTCGTTTGTCTTTCATTCCCTTTCTCACTGCAAGGTAAGTAAATACAGGACACTTTCCAGGACTGGTAGAACAGTCTCAGTGCTCGGCGGTGCTGGGGAGGTCTGGTGCTGGCTGGTGAGTGCAAAAGGGTTGTTAAATTGGCCTTGGGTGGAAACAGCAGGAAGGCTGTTCCCCTGCAGTCCAAGCCCAGTGCTGAACACTATCACCCTGCGAGAAGAATATTGCAGCTTTAAAGCCGTCGGGTTGCTTTACTACTAAATACATGTTCTGTCATTCTTTTTAACTCCTGGTTGACATTCTAGTTCTTTCTGCATAATTTGTGCTGTGAAATCTGTGCTTCACACAAATTCCTCAAAGTTAAAAAAGAAGGGTTGTTCCACTCATTTTTTTTTTTTGCACAGAGTATGAATAAACGACCCTCTGAGGGAGATCTTGAGGTTTCTTGTGGCTTTAAAGGGGCTGACAAGAACCCCTTTGTAAAAAGGCAGCACAGTGTTCAAGCAGCTGTTTACTCTGGTGTGCAGTCATCTGAAAAGTGACCAAACAAGTTCACCTAAAGGTATCTTTGGGTGTGAATACTTTGATTTTGGCTGCTGTCAGAAAGGTCTTTATAAAGACACCATAAGCAGTTTGCAAAGTCTATACTGTAATTTAACTGAAGTTCCTCTGATAGCGCTGATATTTTGACCCTGTAGGAGGGATATAATCTAAACTGTCCTTTGGAAATGAACGTGATGATGGTTACACCTGAGGCAAACGTGTCTTCGTGCAAAGGGCCTGGGCATAACTCCTCCTGGTAAAGAATTGAATGTATGGGTAGTGAACAAGTATTATTTACCATTACCTGGGAGGAAAAACACTTTTTTTGGTCCAGACACGCAAGAAAATTGCTGTTGTGTTTGTCTCTAAACAAAGCTGACGTCAGGAATGGCTTTGATACTGCAGGTTCCCAAAGGACGGATTTTTCTGCTCTTTCAACAGCACTTTTCCATCTGTCATATCAGAACCCAATAAATTCAAGCCGAGGCACTGAAATACCTTTCTAAGAACTTGATTAACTCTTTTCACAACCCACTGACAGTGCTCCTAACAGGTTCCATGTTTGCCGTCGCCCACAAATGTCACACAGTCTCCAGGTTCTGCTCTGGAACAGAGTCCAGTGGGATGGATGTGATTTTTTACTGCATTTTGTAGTGTCAGTGAGTACCTGTGGGGGGAGTAGAGCCTTGTGCCTGTGTAGCTTGTAAAACCACACTGTTACACCCAAAATGTCTGTTTGGATTTGGAGGCTCCTTTGCAGACTAATAACTGTGCTAAAAAGTCAACAAAGACTTCTAATCAGTCATCCTGTTGTTGGGATTAGGAAGCATTTGGAATTAATATGTATAAAACTGTGGGGCTTGTCTTTTAAATCTAACGTGATTATTTGGTTGATTTGGGAATGTTCCTGCTTGGAGATGAAGTGTTTATTAAATGGGTTTATGAAAAAGCCTGATGGATAAAGGAGGTTTCTGACCTGCTCTGTGTGTTGGGAGATTTCTCCCCAATGCCTCTTCTTTGATTCCTCCTCCACCCTGAGGGACCCTGACCAGCACTTGTGCATCTGTTTAGGATTTGTAGGATTTGGTTGCTCTATAGTTGGCAATATAAGATCTGCAGTACCGTAAATAAATTCATTTATTTAATCTTATAACAGTCTTTTTACTGGACTTAACTGATTATTTGGTGCATATATTTAATCTTATTGTGTGAAAAAGCTGCTATGGGAAATATGTAGATTATAATAAATATGTAAACATAATTGATTTTTCATGTTATGAAAATATTATGGAGGAACTGATATATTTTAGTATAAAATAATGGAAATATGCTGAACTATCTCTGATAAAGCTTTACTGGAAATGGTTTTGATGTTGGCAGCCCCTCCACGGTTTTTGTTTGTGCTGGGTTTGAGTCAGTTTTGTGTTGAAAAGACATTTAATTATCCTTGGAGTTTTCCCTTCATCGTCATGTTGTCGTCCCCTGGCAGTGTGAGCGGGTGTTGTGCTGTGCTCCCTGGAGTGTGTGTTTGCATCTGGCCCAGGGAAAGACTTGCTAATTCAGGAGAATCAGCCTAATAACTCTTCTCTAATAACCCAGACCTCTGGTCAGAGCAATGGACTGGAAAATGAAACCAGTGGATTGTAGTATTTAATCTCAAATCCCAAAATATAGGTTTGTGTGTCTCCTGTTGCTAAATATGTCCTCTGAGTTGTTCATTCTGTGTGGTTCCTGTTGCTCTAAGGGGAAAAAATGTGGTTAAAGAATTCTCATTTCTGCAATTCCTGCCAGAGTGGCAGTTTCGTAACTCCACCAGTTAGAACTGGGCTAAGAAAATTATTGCTGAGCACTGAAGTGAAGGGAGGAAATCCATAATATTTCTGTGTGGCACATTCCTCTCTCACACACTCACACTCACTCACACTCTCTCACTCTCACTCTTTTTTAAACTACTTTATTCCTTCCAGTGGACAGGGAGCTACTTCAAACCTGGCCAACCACTGGACCAAGGGGATCCTATTGATAACTTTGCCATGCTTCCCAGGGATGGAATGTTTTCATCTGTGTTCTTTGGGCTCTTTCTTTGCCTGTTTATCTGCCTTTCAGTCTCTGGCTGCTGGAGCAGGGCAGTGGCGTTTGGGCCAGGCACTGCTGCTGCTGCCGAGATGAGTCTGCCCTTCCTGGGAAGCCACAGCATTTTTTCTGTATGGATTTCAGGAGTTTTGCATATCACAGTGAGGTCTAAATTCCTACTGGATTCTCATTACTCTGAGGAATCAATTAGGGTTTTCATTTGTAGTTTAGAAGTCCTTTCTTTGAATGGTCTTAAGATTACTGTGAGAAGAGTCAGTTCTGTGCTGGATGTTGAAAACGAAAAAGCAAAAGTAGACTTTTAGGTGATGTGAAAGTGTGAGATAAATTGTTGACAGCCTGTTCTCCAGGGCTGTGTCCCAAGAGGTGCTGCATTCCCAAAACTGCTGCACAGGGAGCCAGGGCTGCTCTGCCACCTCTGATGGTGCAGCTCATTTAGTCACGACTGTTTTCACTCTAAATGTAGCAACTTGTTTCCCAAGATCACTTGATGCACAATCTTTTCCTATTTTTACTTTTTGTCCCAAAGCTTTCATTTGAAACAGGAAGGAGAGGCAACAGCTGTGTGTGTCACTGCTGAAGGAGGAAATAATTCTGAAACTCCTTACAGCAGTGTTGACTCATGAAATCCTTCAGAGCAATGTGCAGGACAGGAGAGTACAGGAAAGACACTGAGCCAAACCCAAGCCATGTTCTGGGTGACATCTCTGTGCCCTGTACCTCTGCTGTCACTGGAGCTCTGGCCCAGTGGTGATGCTTTCAGCTCTGAGTACAGAAGCAGCTGTTGGTCTGGCTGGTACTGAGTGGGGAAAGCAGTTCAATAAACACTCCACCCAAAGCAAAGCCCTTTCTCACAATGCATCTCAGACCTTGTCAATGAGTTTCTGGTTGCACTTTCTGATTTTTTTCTTTTCATATAAGTTCTTGAAACTTCTATTGTAACTGTAATTATTTCTGTTCTCACCTCTTGTGCATTCTCTATATGTATTAAACAAAAAGGCTTTGATATGTAATTTAATAATAAATTAGAATTCTAAGCAAGGTGCTTGGTTCTTTCCCACCGTGACAATCTGCCCACCCAAACTTCAGGGAAGATCCAGAGAGGATTCATCTCACCACTTTGGAATTCCCCGGTTTTGTTCCAAATGTCAGAGGTGACAGAACATTTCCTGACCCAAAATGCTTGGTTTGATGGGATGTGTTCCTCCTGCCTGCATGTGCAGACCTGGACTCATCTTCTGCCTGGGAAGGGGCTGCTTGTAATCCTCATGTTTTCTCATGCTGTTCTTTGACAAGCTGAACAAGGATGGTTTTCTTTAGAGGTAAGTGCCAAAAATCTCTCTGTGAAGTTCTGTGTTCAGAACAGACAGGAGTCTGTTCTCTTGGAGTGTTCCAGCACTGCTGTGGTCTGGTTCCCCTCCCTCCTCAGGTGTTCAAACCAGGCAGTTCCATGCCTGAAGGATCCATCTGTACCTGGTTGTTTTGCAATCTTTCTAAAGATTTAAATCTTTCAGTGCCACTCAAATTTATTTTCTCAGACCAGTGAAGCTGCCTGGCAGGTGATACCTGTCTGTGTATGTGAGGCTGGGAGCAAAGAGAGGGATTTCTCATGGCAGGGCTGTCGTGCTGTGCCTGTACATTTCTGTGTCCTTAATGCCTGCTATGTAGTCAGGAGTGACCAGATGCTCTCCCAAGGGAAAGCTTTGACTGCATGTTTCAAGCTAGCGTAGAAACAAAAAAAAACTTTTGAAAATGGAAAGGCAGTTCTGGTTTCAGATAGTGGGAAGTGCAGTTAGTTTCTCCAGTTGTGGTACTGGTAATAAGTGGTGCATAAAATTCCATCTTCGTTTGGATTAGAAAATAAATTATTAATGGCCCCGAATCCTTTTTTCCAGCTCCCTGTGCAGTCAATAATTCATAGCAGCACAGGCGTACGATATATATTTTTAACCATGCGCCTCCCAGAATCCTGTTGTTCATATTGCAAACTGCTGTCCTTCCTGACAGGCTCCAGCACAGGGGGTGTTCCTGCATTATGGATGAGCCGTGCTCTGCTCCTTCGCTCCTGGTGCCGTTCCACGAGCAGATTTCCTGCTGCAAGGAGCGAGTGCTCCATTAGAAATTCATACGGAGGGACAGGAGGGCCTTTGTTTCCCGTTCCACTGAACGTGGGTGTTGTACAGCTCCGTGGACTTGAGTTTGGAGTGGTTTAGGAGCAGACCTCAGTGTTTCCAGTCGGTATTCCCATTTCCCGAGTGCCAGCCTTTCCCCACCATCTCCAGGTACAAAGGCTGTGCTGCCAGCGCTCGTGCCTTGGCGTCTGGGCTGTGCTCATTAAACGCCCCGTGCCTTCTGCTGCCTTCCTCTCCCCCTCTCTGCAGGCTGTTGAGGCTGTTGGAGTGTGTGTGCTGCCACTCATCCATTGCTCAGGCCCTCCCTGTCGCAGCCCTGTGTTCTTTGTTCCTAATGGGACCCTGAGGCTTTGCTAACCCACTTTTGAGAGCACTGCGAGTCAGGCAGGAGAAGCCTGGCTGTAATCACAGTCTGTGCCTTGCAAGCAGCGTTTGCAGATCTCTCATCGTGGGTTATTTTCTGGTTGTCCTGACTTTGGCACCCTGTGAGCCCTTTGTCAGCCGGTGGTGTGGTTTTGAGAGGTCTCCTGTGATTGGGGCCATTTGGATCTTGCACCTTGTGTCGCTGTGCCTGGCTGTGTCTGCTCACTACACTGCCCATCCGCTTCTCACTTCCCTCCTGGGTGTCTGCAGCTAGAGATTTCAAACACATGAATTCATTTTTGGTTTCATGATTTTTCGTTTCCTTTTAAAAGATCCATCCTTACTTTGAAGTCCACAAAGGCTGTCCAGAGTGGCTTGAAGCTTATCAATCAAAGCCACACCTGAAGGAAAGTCACTGATAACCACTTTGGTGCACGAGCACAGCGTGGTGCTCTCCCACAAATGCTCTCAAAAGGTAGGGTTTAGGTGTTGTTTTGTTTCTTTTCTTATCTTCCTTGCTCATACCCATCTGTCTGATGCAGAATCCTTGGAAGTGGGGATGATATTCTTCATCTTTAGTCTTTCTAAAGCGGCACTGAAAATAGAAGCTCCTCGCTGCAGGTTGCAAAGTCCCATTGAGCTGCCAGCTGTACAGTGGAAACTTCCCTAAGATGTTTGCTGGTACCTGTGCCTGGCCATGTCATCTGCTGCAGATCCCTGTGACTCCAGAGCGGTGCTGAGCTGGCTGCTTTCAGGGTAAAATGCTGCTGAAACGTCAGATTTTTAAGGGAATCTTTCCTTAAGGTGCTGCAGGAGGCTCAGGAATATTGCAGGTGTAAAAAGAGATTGTGAGTAGCTGGGAAAGTGCTGATCAGGTGTCCCTGGCAGGTCCAGCTTTAACACAAACCTTAACTTATTCCATTAAAAAGTAACTGGGCTGTGCAAGGGCCTTGTCCCCACTGGAGCCTGGTGGGGTGGCTGTGTTGTGCTGAGCAAGTGGGGATCCCATGAGTTCCCCACCACCTTCCAGTGTCAGGGGAGGCTGGATTGACCCTGGGACTTCTTCAGCCTGTCTCTGGATGCAGGAGAGCACCCAAGTGCAGAAGGGGGGATAGGTGGATGTTTCCCTGCTATGCTATAAATGGAGTTCCCTCTAGGTCAGGCATGTATCACCAGTGCTAAATTTGCTTCAAAATATTACTGAGGTGGGGAGGTTTGTGAGTCAGGTCTATAAAAGCATGCACTGCTTATGTAAAGAAATGTGGCTTGGAAAGAGACAGGAGGGGGCTCGGGCTGCAGCGAGACCATTCCTGGTGTATCTCTGCCTTCTCAACATAAATAGGTCTTTGTGTTCAGATGGTGACTGCACCTTCAGGTTGTGTCTGTTCCTTACAGCAGGACTGAGGGATCTGCTGGCCCACAGCTCTTCGTGTGTTTCCAAACATCTCAGGGAATGTAAATAATTTTCAAGCCTGTGCTCTGGCTTAGATGAGATTGTTTTAAAATAACAAAGAACAAACATAGGGGGATGATCAATTCTTGTAATGCTCCAGGGTTGCTTCAGATCTATGTGCCAAGATGCCTCTGGGAGGGGAAGGGAGGGGTGGGAGGGATGCTGCCGTGGGGATTTTGGTGCGTGGATCTCTTTCATTCATTCGGCTGGATGTGTCTGTTTGGTCTTGGAACACCTGAGGGGCTGGAGCCAGCTGTGTCTGTGCCAGCAGAGCGTCTCTGTGCCTTTGCCACAGCAGGCAGGCAGGTGTTGGCCATCCTGCACCACCACCAGCATCCTTGGGTCTAACCACAACCACATCCCAGGGCAGTGAGCTTCTCCTGTGCTTCCTTAGGAAGAGATATTCCTTAACTCAGTAGCTGAGTTCTTCCTGCAGCTGTGGTGCTGTTGATGCCCTTGGGAGGCAAGAGCTGGGCTGGCTGCGCTCTGGGAGTTCTGGGCAGGGGAGAGAGAGCTGTTTCTCTGCTGTTAACTCGTTTTTTGGGACACTTCAGCTTATACCCACTCGATGCTTTGCACTCACACATCAAGGTAAAAATAGAGCTTTAGGGATAGCAGGTCTCCTCAACAATCCTTTTGATTTATTGCTGTTTGCTGTGTTCCTGGGTCGGCCTCGTCAGACCAGTAACACATTGCAATGCAGGGCATCAGGGGCTGGTTTGTTTTTCTGCCCATCTGGAATTGGCAGAGTGATCTGTTTGCATTAAACCTTGCTGGGAAGGAGGATAAAACACAGGTTTTATGAAATTGTACCTGAGACCAAATAACTGGAAGAAAATGCCTTGGAATCCGCAGCCTATAATTAAACATTTCCAAGAGGCAGCGAGGTGCAGCGAGCTCAGCAGAAGGAGGATTTTGCTGGGAAGTCTTTGCTTTGTTTCACGCTGTGTGCTATTAAAGCAAACAACTTTGCAAGCTTCAGAAGCGTTCAGCAGCTCCTGACCAAGAATAGCATCTCCCATCACAGCTAAGCTGGAAACAATGAGGGCCAGCAGTCCTCGGTCGGGTGGGTTTTTTTAGCATGTAAAGTAGGTAGCTTAGCTCATGGAGAAATCCCCATTCCTCTATTTTGGGTCCTCTAGGCGGTTTCGTCTTCTGAAGAATCCAGCAGTAACCACTGTAAAGGAAAGGTCCTTGTTCAGAGCAGTGCCCTGATCTGCTGGTGCAATTCCCACTGGGCATGCTGGGCTGTTCTCCATTATATAAATCCGAAATCCTCATCGCCTAATCTAGACTTTCACAGAGTCTATCAAATATGTCTTGTCTGATTAAAAAGATGAGTCTGAGATGTGATAGGAACATCTACCAAGTAGGATCGTGGGGAATCCCCATGGCTGGGAGTGTTCAAAAGGCGTGTGGGTGAGGCACTTGGGGATGTGGTTTAGTGGTGAACATGGCAGTGCTGGGGTGGACTCGATGATCACAGAGGTGTTTTCCAGCCTCAGTGATTCTGTGATCAGCTGGAGCTGTGGCTGCATCGCTCTGACTGCGCAGGGGAGCGGTGGCAGCTTTGAACTGAGGCAGCATCCAGAGTCTTCATCTGTACAGGGATCTGGGTAGGAAAATAGGCAGACAGAGTCTTTCGGCACCTCACAGAGTCAAATTAATTTTTAATCTGCTCTTTTGCTGAAGGCTACCAGGAGTGTGTTTGGTGCACCATATATCCAAATTTCATCTTTATTTAAATCTCCACAGCTAAGAAGCTGTTCTGTGAGCAGGGGCAGGTTTGGCGTGCAATCCACTCTCTTTTGGCCCAGTGTTGGGTGTTGCATCTCTGTCGAGCGGGGTCCTGAGCCAGGATGTCCCTGTGCTGCTCATCACAAGGACTGGCTGCTGCACCTCTGCAGCCCTGAGCTCTCCCACTGCAGTCGCTGCTGCCCCAGGGCTCGGGCTCCATCGCTTCCCAAAGGACTTCCCGGGAGGCTGTGCGTGGCTTTGAGCGAGCCCGAGCAGTCCCCGAGCTTCTCACTCTACAGCAGCCAGTGCTGGGAGTGGGAGAGAAAATGGAGATGTTGTCCCCGTGCTTTCGATTCATAGCTCCTCACTGGAGCAAAGTCACGGAAACCAGTTAAAGAACTGGTGACCAACTCTTTGTCCTTTGCTTGAACCCCAAACTCGTGCAAATTCATTAGTGAAGACAAACGTTGAGAGGTGGAGGGAGAGCCTATAATGTTTAGCAGAAAACATATGCAATGTGGAAATTGGATGTAAACCTCTCGCTGTTCCTCTGCGAATCTATTATACATGAGCCCATCAGAGCACGGTATTAATAAAACAGGAGCTAAAGCACTTGGCACTGCCTCCTCTTTAGCGAAACATCAGAGCCCAGCCTGCCTTTGAAGTCTGCAACTCGCGTTTGCCTGGCTGCTGGTGACATGGTCAGGATGCTCCGAGGGGAATCTCGCCTCTGAAGGGGAATCTCTGCGTGGTGGGGAAGGTTCATGTGAGTCAGATCCTCCTCCTCCAGGACAGAACCATTGCTTTTTTGCTGCTCAGTCTTTTTGCCTGCTGAATTCTTCAAGCAATGCACAAAGAAGGCTAAAGGTGGTTTAAAGCAACCTCAGACATTGTGTGCTGGGATGTAAATGGCATCTGTTCCTCGAAAGCTTTCCCCAGCAGAACCCCTCCATCCCAGTCTTTTGTTATGCACAGGTACCACCAGCCACAACCACACCCCCTTTTTGCTTTGCTGGATAGTGGGAAGTAAGTTACACTGGACTTCCTAAACATCTGTGGTTTGTTTCTCTGTCAGGGCAAATAAATATGGCTCTTTGGAGCTGCCCTGTAATCCCAGTTGTGTTGCCCAAGCCCTAGTGCAGACAGTGCTGCCTCTGGCACTGCTGGGTGAGCAGAGGCAGGGGGGAGATGCTGTGACTGAGGAACAGGAGCTTTGTGCAGAGTCCAGTCTTGGTGTCAAACAGGAGCAGCTGTAGTGTGGTGTGAGTTTGGACCTGCGTGGCTGTGAGTAATTAATCCTGGCTGATGGCTCTTAGGGGTTTGAGCAGCTGCTATCTGAGCCCTGGGCTGGGAAACTAAACATCAAGAGCACTGATTTAGGTGGTTACAAGGGAAGGGTGTTTAGAAGTAAGAACCAGCAGATCTAATTAGACTTGCAAGTTTTCAAAGCAGTGGGGAATGGACACACCAAAGAAATATTCTTTAATTTGTTAAAAATGCCCTAGTGAGCTGCAGAGCTGGGGAGGGGAGATAATGTAGTCTAAGAGAAGGGCTGTGGGGTAAACAGGAAGGCTGAGCACGTTGCTGGCGTGTTGGAGGCTGTGGAGCAGCTCTGTCTCACTGTGGGTTGCTCGGGCAGGGATGGACCAGTGCTGTGCTGCCTGATCCACAGAAAACCTTTGGGGTGGATCCAGTCTTGGGGCTGTGCTTTGTGTTGTGGGCAGCAGCTGATCTAGACGGACTAATTACTATTCCTTTAAATCAGTTTCTGAGCTGTGTGTGAGGGTAACAGATCTGGGGTTTGTGAGTTCACAATCATTTAATCTCCATCCTCTCTGGCTTTGTGTACCTGCAGGTTTTTCCTATTTACTCATTTTCCAGTGCCCAAAAAACCCTACAGCTTGCATCCTTCAGAAAGGCAGAGGTGTTTATCACAGGGGAAATGACAGGCAGGCCCAAGCTTGACTGTCACATCAGAGGGATTTGGACCACAGAGGTGGGTCTGTTCACCCTCTGCCCCCCCAACAGGGCTGTAACCACTTCCTAAACATGACCACAGCAAGTCCAGGGGCTGGATCTGTTGCACTGCAGTGTTTGCTCTGGAGTTATTTGGTGGCTCTGTCGGGGCCCCCCCAATGCTGGTGACTCAATACTCCTCGTTGCCTCTGGCTGGTTCAGTGGGCAGCGACCTGCCCCTGCCTGGGAGGGAGTTCCATGGGCAGGATGTGCTCCAGGCAGGGCCATTAAATCCCTTTGCTGAATCACGCTGTGCCTGCCAAGCTCCCAGAGAACGTACATCCATCTTCCTCCACCACGGGCACGCATGAAAGTGGAGGTGCTGTGCCTGACAGCAGGGGACAGAAAGCCTCCTTTGTGACCCCTGTGCTGGTGGTGGCACCTGCCTTCCCACGTGTGTCCTGCTTTGCTGGGAGAGGAAAGGAGCCATCCTCGGGAAGCTGTGAGACCGTGTTACCTCCAGTAAGTCCTACCCTGCGCTGAAGTCTGGGCAGCTTGAGTGTTTGCTACAGAGAGCTGTGTAGGACAACTAATTCACTGCAGACTTGGCAAGTCTCCTCCCCAGGCTGGGCTGGGCTGGAAGCTCTGCTGCTGTTCATTCCTACACGGTGCCAGAGACACACAGCGAGAGGAGAGTTGGGATTCAGCTGGAGGAGGTGGTTGTGCACCTCAGCTTCCATAAGAACCAGTAGCCTTGGCTGACCAGAGTGCTGTTACACACAAGTAAACCCTGGCAGTGACCCCAGGTGGGTGTGACACAGTCAACAGCCTTCCAGTCTGGTTGGAAAAACTCCTCCTGGGAAAGCACCACAGCCAGTGGTTTTGATAATGGCTGAATTTCAAGCCTTGGCTTGTGAGACTTTGCAAGGCCTTGTTTCCTTGAGCTGCTTGCATTTGGACTCTGTGAGTGGAGACCAAATATTGCTGTGCATCCTTGAAATCTGTGCCTTTGCTCAGTAGTTTTGGTTTTCCAGCAGATTTGGAATTTGTGCTCCGCTGTGCCCCAGGCTGTTGAACTGCAGTGGCAGGGCTGTGACGAGAAGCAGTTCCAGGGACTGCTGCCCATCCCATCCTTGTGCCCTGCAAGGAAGGAGGGTTTGTGTCCTTCCCTGTGCCCTGGCTGAGAGGCCTCCCATGGTAGCTGTGCCTCCCGAGGTGCCACCTGTCTCTGCAGCACGAGCCTGATCTCTGCACCTTCCTCTGCTCTCACTTGTGCTGTTTTCTTCTGCTCTTTGCCTGTACATATTATTTGCAACCCACTGCACCCAAAATACCAACTGGTTGCTCTTGGAGTGTGAAGCAACAGTTAAATGAGTAGTTTGGATAATTATTTTCTTATTTAGACAGAAGAAACCAGTTCAGCTTTGACCATGCATGTTACATTTTAATTTTTTCTCATGCCAAGAAATACAAAGAAAGTATATAAGATATACCATACCATCCTGCAGGAAAAGAAACATTCATCAGCAAAGAGAAGCCCCCAGCTGCAGTTCCTGGTGTGTTCATGCTGTGTGTGAACCGTGGCTCTTCCCTTTTGGGTTGGGAACAGGAGGAGCCGGCTGTGTGGGATGGACCCCGCACTTCCACACCAAGGATCATGTCCTGGCACTGTCTGACAAGGGCCCTGCTCCCAGGTGGGATCAGGGTTGCCTTGGTGAGTCCTGCACATGTTCCCTTTCTGATGTTTCTTATCCTGGATGGGTATTTATAGGTTTGAATTTTGCTATCTACTGGTGTCAGCAAATGCTTTACAAATATTCCCACTTTGAAAAGGCTGCTTTCCCCCCACCCCCTGGCTTGTGCCCAAGCAGGGAAGTTTTCAGTCCAAACCTAACTGGTTTTGCCAAAATTAAAGGATGTATACTGAAAGAAAAACAATCCTAAATCTGAATTATTTGAGCTTGACAGTGCAACCCCAGCTGTGGTTCTGTGGTAACAAAACAACAGGGCAAGTTTGGGGGTATTGGAGAGTGAAAAAGAAGTCATGGGAGCAGCCCAGTGGGTGCCTTTCTGCAGCCTTTTCCTGGGCTCAGAATGAACAGAACAGGTTTGAATTTTATATAAAAGGCAGGATCTGCTCCCCTTGTCTACATGGAGAAGTGTGTGTTGGGAAGGTCAGGTACTACGTGCTGGACTCTGCAGGGAGCCCGGGTCAGACGCTCCCCCTCACTAACCCCTTCCAGGGGAGCCCAGCGATGACATGTCATTGCCTGCAAGACCTGTCTGGGTAAAGGAGAGCCAGAGCATGGGGGGAAAGAGCCTGTGGGACTCACACCTTGCTCTGGAGGTGGGAGTACTGAAGGGAAAGCCTGGTAAACCAGCCAGCATGGGCAGAGAGGGGTAAACTGGAACAGAGTGAAATACTGACCAGAAAAAGCAAACCCATCCTTACCACAGCAAACTTTGACCTCCTTTTCTGGCTTTCTTTCCTCCCTTTGTGCTCAGATCCCTTTGGTCTCCTCTGCAGGCACCTGCCAGCGTGTTGCTGTGCCCCACTGACCTGTGCCAGACCTTTCCTCACCCTCAGTTGTTGCATCCCATGAGGAGCTGGTATGAAACCAGCCCGTTCATCTGCTCGGCAGCAGCAAACTGCTGGTTCAGCTCAGGGCTTTGATCCAGCCTTGCTGTGCCCAGCCAGGGCCCTTCTGTGGCTCCCCACAGAGCCCAGCTCTGCCCCAAACCCCAGGAAAGGGGCACCAGTGCCAGGCAGGTGCCACTCAGCCACGTGCCCTGCTCAGAGGCTCTTTCCCAAGCAGTGCAAAGGGTGTATTTATATCCCACCAGGACCTCACACTTGTCGATTGTAACTCCTACTTCAGCTTACATTTAGAGATGTTTCTCACCTTCTCCAGCCCTTCAGCGAGCTCTCCTCCTACCAGCTCAGCTTTGCTGTCAGGTAAGGCTGCACTGCCACTGCACTGCTTGGATTCTCACCTCTCCTTCACCAGGGGGTACAGCTTGGCCAGACCCTGAGCATTTTGTGGCTGTTATAGTTGCAAACACAGAAAACTCGACTCTGCTGAGTGTGCTTAGAGCAGCTGCAGCAGGTGGCAAAGAGCTGGGCATGAGAAGCAGGGTTTGCTTGAGAGGGAAGGTCTTCTGACATCGTTTTTGTGACTGCCCTCCTGTGCTGTAAGTCAAGGAGAGGAGTGGCTGTGCCTGGATGTGGGAAAAGAGGTGCTTGCCTTAAGGTGAACACTAAATCAGCAAAAACTCTCGAGGAATGCTGTTGTTCCCTGGGTGTCAGCCAGAGGAGTGACTGTGCCTGCTGGTGGCCTCAGAGTCTGCCCTCATCTACCTCCTCCTGCCACAGCCCAGGCGAGGTGTTTGCCAAGGGCTCGGGGCTCTGCAACACCTTCCTTCACAGGAATTCCACCCCAAAACAGCCAAAGAGGCAGCTGAGCAGGGATAAAACCATATGGGATGTGGAGAGCAAAGTGGCAAAACCTTTGCAAAATAAGCTGCAAAATGTGTGGAGAAGGGACTTTCCGGATATCCCTGGAGAGTTTATTTCTCCAGCACCGGAAAGCCAGGTTACAAGCAGAGGAAATATTTTGTCAGGGATAACTGTAGAGGCTTTTCTCTGGATTTAAATGCAGGATAAGAAAAAAGCTGTGTTCAGGGGTGCAGTACTGTTGTATCTAATCAGAAGAAAGATTTTAGAGTGAAAGGGATTTAAGTGTTTTAGTTTTTCTTCTTTTTAAATTCTTAATAGTGAGGTGAGAAGCATCACCTCAGCTGCTAGATGAGACAGACCAGGAAAGAAGGAGCAAACCCTGTCTGGGTGCACACAACAAACCGTCACTGTGGGGGCTTTGGGGAAAGTTTCTGCCTTCTCTTGCATTTGGGTGAATCCTGGTCCCTCCACTGCTCTGTGGCAAGGCCCACTGCAGCTGCCCCACAGAGGCCCTCCTGCCCACGACTGCAGGTGTCCCAGTCCAAACTGGACTGCAGTGGGGGACAGTTTGTCTAGATCCCTTTGAAAAAATCAGATTCAAAGGAAATCTGCGTTCATACATGGTTCTCTTGAGGAGGAGAAACAAAAGGGGGGCTGGTTTTGGAGCTGTTACTGTGCCTGTGACTGAGCATTTGCCATCCGTGCAATTAGAGCAGTGTAATGCAAACCCACCTCGTGGGGGGTGGCAGGGATTAATCCTTTGGATGCGGGAAAGCACTTAAGATGAGAGGCTTTATATAATGATAAAAGAGCATTTAAATTCTTGCTTAATAAACGCTTGGCACTCCCAAGGACTATAGCTCACTTTTCCCTGAATTTCAGCCCTTCCTGCCTGAGGAGGAGCTCGCTCAGCTCTTCCCATCAGCTGAATTCCAGCAGCTTAGAGGGCAAAGGGAGAAGATGCAGGGACAGGCAGCACTGCCTTTATGTAGCTCCAAGAAAATAACATGTTTGCCAGCAAGCAGCTTTTGGGTTCAAGAGTCAAAGAAGGAAACCTTTGGGGGATTTGATGGGATTCCAACAACCGTAAGATGAAAGTTGGAATGTCCAAGGGAGGGTTTCTGAAAAGCTTGGGAGGAAGAGATGTGATGCCCAGGGGCACCTGGACGGAGGATGCAGGTGGGAGCTCCCACCCAGCAGCCCTCGGTGGTCCCTGTCTACTGAACTCACAGAAGATATACTGGAAAAGAAAAAGTGCAGATTTGGTCCATTTTAGAAGCCAGTTCTTTGTAATAAAATGCTGGCAAAGGGGTGGATGGGATTGGAGCCTGAGAAAGTGCTGTAGTGATGTGCTGTTGCTGTGAGTCCCTGGAATCCCTTTTAGTGTAGAGAAAATTGTTAACAGCATGTCTGGGGGATTTGGCTTTCTCACCCCTTGGATCCAAATAATGTCTAGCAAAAAAACCACTTCAAAGAGGATCAATCAAACAGGGGACAAGAGAATTTTCACAGCGATGCCTGTGGCTTTGCACATTAGTTACTACACAGTAACTACAGCGTGGATTTACAGTTCAGCCCTACCCCGTGCCAGCCCCCTGTGCTCACTCACAGCTCAGACAAGTAGTGCCAAGCAGTTACTGTGAGTTTCTTTTGGTGTGTAGTGGACTCTCCATGTAGACAAGCCCTCAGGAGCATGACGTTTGGTCTAAGGTTTGTGGTGTTTTTCAGGATGTCAGGGAGCAGAAGTGCCCTGAAGGATCATAATTCTGGGTCCCAGGTTGGCAGAAAGGCTGGGGAGTGCAGCTCTTGGTCATGTATTCGTGTCAGCAAAGTTTGGATAAAAGAGACTCGGGTAATAGGGAACCAGTGGACACGGCCAGAAGTCATCTACAAAGCCTGACTAAAACAACAGGCAATGAAACTTTGCATAGTCTGGGTGGATGGGGAGAGGGCCAACCCCAGGAACGACCCACAGCAAGGATGGCTTGAGCAGGAAGAAGGGATGGGGCTGGGTGGAGCCTTGAGGGAGTGTCAGGATTGTATCCCGTGGGAAACGGCCAAGGGGGCTCTGTGGTGTGGAAGACGTGGTGGGGAGGGTGATACCTACAGGCAGAGTGGGAGGAGAAAAGTCTATTTTCTTGTTATGTTAAATACAAAACGTTAAAAAATAATACAACTTATGGAACTGGCCCCTGCCAGCTCTGGGGACGCTGGAGATTTCCAGAGATGGAGAAGAGCATGTGAAGGGTGCAGGGAGAGAAGCAGGGATCTAAAACTCCTCCATGCCCCTGAAAATCTCCTGGAAGGCCCTAAGCTGAAGCCCCAAAGGGTCAGGGAGATGAGCACTGACAGTGGCAGGGGCCGGATCACGCTGAAGCTTCTGCGTGAGTGTCATGGGGTGACATCAGGGTGCAAGTGATGGAATGGGCTGTCTGTGCCTCGGTGCTGCTGCTACAGATCAACCAGGCTCTTGTCTCAGTGCCATGAGTGCCACCTCCCCTTGGGTGCACAGAGAGAAAGGTGTGGGTTCACAGGGAACATGTTATTTTTCCTTCCATTAAAAAGCCCTCCGTGGGGTCGGGGTGAGGAGGAGCCTGGGGTTCTCATGCAGCAACATCCTGCTCTGCCAGCTCTGAGATCTGCCTTAAGTGATAAAAGAGCTTGTAGGAACAGACATGGAGAACATTCCCAAAGGCATGCAAATGGTCATTGTCTCTTTTTTTTTTTTCATCAAAAATACAAAAGCACCCACCACATCCTCCAGCTTTTGCTGCTGCGTTTGGTGCGGAGCAGAGCCGTGGTCCTGCTGCAGCTCTGCTCTCCCTCCTCCTCCGTGGAACAGCTCTCAGCTCCTGATGGCAGTTTGAGCTTTGTTTTGCTTTGTAGAGACAGAGAATTTGATGATTTAAAAACCAACAACCCCCCAAAGTTCCAGTGACTTGTGCCAAAATCCTTAGGAGGATTCCTCAAAACGTCCTGTTCTCGCCTTAAATTTTTCTTTTAAAACAAGCTTCGGTCTTGAAACTCTCTCCTCCTCTTGTCCTTTAGTTGTCTCCCCACTCCGTGAGTTTTGCTGGAGGGGAATGAGGTAGTGGATTTCCCCGTTCTCCTCTCTGCCTGGTGTCCGATGTCCTTTCCCATTCCTTCTCCCGCTGTGATTTATCCCCTCACTTGTACAGGCTCATTTCCAAGAGTGAATAGAAGCATGCGTTCCCTCCGACGGCGCTCCAGAGCAGGCTGTCTAGGGCTGCCCACCTACACTGTGACAATTTTGTTGGTTGCAAGGCTGAAAGTAAAAACCCCAAAAGGAAAGTTGTCTTCCTCCTCTTCAAGGTATCTGCATGCTGAAATGTCTTCTAGGAAACTGGAAGAGAAAGAGAGTCTTAGGGCAGCTTCCGGTGGTCACAGATGTTTCCCTTACGCTCCTGGTTTGGGCTTTAGGTGTTTCTGAGGTCCCTGTTTGCCTCAGCTGTGCTGGTCATGCTGGTTTGGCAGGTGAGTTTGTGTTTAGGAGGGTCCCCAAACATTTTGGAATTGTGTTTCTGGGCAGGTTGATTTGTGTCATGAAACCCTTCTGTTTTTACACCAGTCCGCTCTTCTAAACCCACCACAGCCTTTGCCAGGGCAGAACCTTTCACCAAGGGGACCTTGTCCGGTCGCAGGGAGGGCTTTCCATGCTGGTCATTTGGACAGTGTGTTGTTGAGCCCATTCTCTGAGTGTTTGGTGTGTGAGTGTGCAGCTGGTGATGGTCAAACCAGCCTGGACTGCACGGGTGTTTAGTGCCCTCCCAGTTCAGTTAGGGTGGGAATGGAGCACCACCTGCCTGAGTGGGCTGGTGGGTGGTGGGCAGGTGCCTCCTATGCCCTGGGCTGGAGCTGGGAGCCAGGTGAGGCTGGGGAAAAGAGAAGGGGGTGTTACCTCTGACGCTGAGTGAAATGTAGAGCACGATGATGATGGTCCCCAGGACGATGGAGACGATGCTGAGCAGCCTGGCCATGCGTCCGAGTCGCCGGGCTCCGTCCGTGTCCCCTTGCTGCCCACTGTTCCTCGACTGGGGGGACACAGAAAGAGGCTCTTGAGAATGGCTGCAGCTCCCCAAACTGAGGGCTCCGTGTCCATGGGGGCCCGACCTGCCATCCTGGGCTCTCACAGGATGCAGGCAAAGCTGCTCGGTGAGCCCACGGCTCTGACAGCTAAACTGATGTGCCTGGAGAGTCCATTTGGGATGCTGCTCTGCTTCCCTGGGTAGGTGCTGCACTGACTCAAGCCTGTCTATGGCTGTAGTGACTAAAAAATCACCCTGGCATGGGACATCAGGCACAGCACGGCCCCAGCCAGCCCCAGCCCCTCTCTGAGTCTTTCCTGGAAAAACCCTGAAATTCTTCAGTCCCTGGAGCAGCTCAACTCTGTGGGACTGTGCAGGGAATTGCATCCCCATGGGGTACCACTGCCCCTCTGCAGCTTATGTACAGGGCAAACATCCTGCCTCCCTCTTCTTCTGCAAACATACGTATTGAGCAATAATGTATGTTGCTGACAGATTGGACTAGAAAGCAGTGACAGTTGTGAAGCAGCATGTGGCCTCTGTGCCACTGGAGCTGGGTGTGTGTGTGTGTGAGAGGAACACTCAGAAAGTGGGTGGTAACCACTGGCATTCACCTTGTGATGAGATGTGCTTTGGTGCCTCTGCATCACGCTGAATTTCTGCCTCAACACAGAGGGGTTGTGTTCGCCATCTCTTTTTAAATGCAGTCCTCCTACAGTGAATTCCTGCTCCTGCGTGTGCCGTAGGGAGGGAAGGAGCAGCCCATTAGAGCTTCTCTGTTCTGCTCCTGGTTTCACTGTGCTTTCCCCTGCTGCTCTATTGATTTCTTCAGGCAGCTCAGAGAGAGCTTTCCCCTGCACTGTAATGAAAAGCAGGGGATCCCTGGCTGTGGTAGGGCTAAGGAGTGGGATGGGAGAAGGCACGAGTAGGTGCCTGGAAATCATTATGTGAACTCGTTAAGGGATAAAGAGAGATCCTCAAGAGCTGCAGCTAGAACAGGATTTGCCTGATGCTGATGGATGCTGGAGCAGGTCCAGAGAAGGGCAGTGGAGCTGGGGAAGGGTCTGGAGCACAAGTGTGATGAGGAGCACCTGAGGGAGCTGGGGGGGCTCAGCCTGCAGAAAAAGAGGCTCAGGGGGAGCGTCTGGCTCTCTGCAACTCCCTGGCACGAGTGGGGAGCTGGGGGGGTTTTGGGCTCTGCTTTCAAGTACCAGGTGATAGGACAAGAGGAAATGGCCTCAAGTTGTACCAGGAGAGGTTTAGGTTGGATATTAGAAAAAATGACTTCCCTGAAAAGGGTGGTCAGGCATTGAAACAGGGAAGTGATAGAGTCACCATCCTTAGAAGTGTTCAAAAAATGTGTAAATGTGGCACGTAGGGACATGGTTTACTGGTGACAGGGAAGTGTTAATGGTTGGACTTGGTGATCTTAGAGGGCTTTTCCAGCCTAAATGATTCTGTGATTCCATGTTATTGGTGGGGACTAGCATTTTTATGGCAGGCTTGCAGTGGGCTAAATTGCAGAGATCCTTGTCTTTAAACACAGGGGGGATGGAAAAGATAATTGAGGAGTTCCCTTAGAAATTTTGCTTTTCACTGCTCACTCAGGGATGGCCCTTCATGAGCTGGGCTGAGATCCAGACCCTGGGAGCATCTCTGGAGGAGTCAGTGAATGTCCCCTGGCTCTGCCCCGCAGTGCTGCTGGGCTGGGAGGGTTGAGCAGGATTTGGGGCCACACCCGGCAGGGAAAGAGATAAGACTGGATGAGTAAAACCTTGCCTGGTACCTGATAGGGCAGCGAGGGTGATGCTGTGGCCTGAGCCCTCTGGTCTAGAAGCCTCCACCCTCACCAACCACACAGAGCAGCCAAGCACAGCTCACCAGAAAACATTAAACACAGATACATCATAAACTTGCAGAGTAAGTGATTACCCATCCTCTTTCTTGCTCTTCTGATTGGCAGTCATTTGGTTCCCAAGTGAAAAGGACTGGAAGTAAGAACTCCTGGTGGGGGAGAAGCGTCACCGCTGAGAGAAGGGCCCGCGGTGCCCCCGCTCCTGCTGGGAAGGGTGTGCTGGGCGTCCTGCCCGTGGCTGAGGGAGCTCCCAGCGCTCCCAGCAGGGCAGCTGTGCCGTGCCACGCGGGGTTATTGTGGGGAATTACTCACCGTGCGTCAGCATTTGCTGCGTGTGCGGTGCAGAGGCTGAGCCCCTCCATCGGCACAGCAGGCAGAGGGGCTGCCACCAGCCCAGCCCTCTGGACCAAAATCCCTTCCCAAACCGTGCAGTGCCCTTCTGCCTCCTGTGAAACCTGTTGGGAAGGGAGTTTGGAAGGAGGAAAACTGGAGAAGGGGTTTTAAGGCCCATTGGTAATATTTCTACCTGGTTGGGAAGGTTTGGAGTGAGGGGAAAGAGAAGCAAGGCAGGATAGGGGAGAAGGGAGCCCAGTACCCTTGATCCAGTGGAGGAGTCAGGCAAAACTCCCCTCAGCTTCACTGGGAAAATGATTTTGTAGATACTCCAAACTGCCTTGAGCGATTTCTCTTTCTTTAGATATGCTTTTAAAATGGGTTAAAGGCTTCTTTTCCTGGCCCACCCATGTCCAGCTGTGCTGAGCCAGGTGTCAGGAGTAGGGCAGTCTGGCACTGTGGGGTCAGCAGCTCTCAGAGCCCTGTGCCATGTGCCAGCTCCTCCCTGTGCAGCATGGCTGCTGAAACTGGGGAACTCCGAGTTAACAAAATAAGTGTACCAGTTCAAAAGAGTTAAAGGTGGAAGTGGATCAAAGCAGTCTCGCTTTCCTTTCAAAAAACGTGTATTTCAGAAATAACTGTGCTGGAAAGGGTACCCCGACACAGGTTTCTTTTAAAAAATAAATAATAAATTAAGAGCTGGGAGGCCTAGTCCAGCTCCAGCACCAACCATGAAACATCACTGAGAATGTGGACAAATACTTGATGTTACTCCCCCATTTCCCATTCCTTCTGCTTTAATGCCACTGCCTCTTGACAGCACCATGACCAAAACATCCGCAGCCCAGGCTGAGCACCGACAGCTGCTCTGTAGGTAAAATGTAGCTTTGGAGGTTTCCATGGACTCATTTCAGTTTGTACCACCACCTAAATAACACAGCAGAGCCTCAAACAGGCTGGCAACTGCTTCCACTGCATCCCTGCAAACATCCTGCTCCGCTCAGTGCCCCCCTGCACATCAACAGCCACCCCACACAGCCTCAGGGCCTCCTTCCTTCCTCCTGGCCCTGCCAGCAGGTTTGCCAGACGGGCTCGAAAAGCGATGGGATGCAGCCAAGAGCTATTTTCATTACAGAACAGGAGGTGACAAAATGAAGCCTCATGGATTGGTGGCAAGAGATGGGGAGGATGCAGTAGCCCAGGAAGCCTGCCCTGCTCACCAACAGCTCCAGCACTGGGGACTTTCTTTTTAGGCTCTGGTTTTTGTAACACGTGTAATATTTTGGCAGGGTGTGGGTTAGATTGCAGCAAAATATGCAGTTTTAGCTGTCTTCTAGAGAAAATATATAGGCTAACGAATTTAATACATTTATCACTACAGCTTTCTGGAAGTGTTTATTGCTCATTTATCCTGGACAATTATAAAAAACACATCAGCATTGGCATGGGGTGTTTAGCAAGCATTTGGTACTGTACATATATTATTCATTGGTGTGGAACAGTTTGATTATAGTTCTCTAGTATCACTAATCCTGTGTTTTGCTTTCCACATAAAAACATTAACATCTTGTTTACTAATCGAGACTTGCTGAGGCAGAACATCTCAGAAAGGCTCAAGGGCTATGGGGGAGTGAGTCACTGTGAGTGCCAAGGGACTCCCTATTCCAGCCCAGTGCTGGAAAACCTGGCAGTGGGTGCTGTGCTGCAGCACCCATGGGGCCAGGTAAGACTGGGTGATCCAGAAGTTATTAGTCTTACCTGTTTCCCACTGCTATCTGTTCCAGTTACTGTTCAAAAGGGGGGGTTTCCCTAAGTGGCCTTGTTGCAAACCGAGGCGATTACTTTTCTGTGCTAGTCCCAAGGCTGGGGAAGACAAATCATCATCTCCTCTTCCCTCCAATCCTTCCCAATTTATGAACTGGCTTTGCGTGCTCTTTGCTGCCTTCCCCCAATTACTCAAATCATTAATCCTCAACACTTGTGTTTTGTTGAAGGAAACATTCCAAGAGAGGTATAAGTCAGCTCCAGACTTAGACAGATGACTGTGGCATTTAAAGTGAGTAAGGATAGTCTGACTTCTCCCGCATCTTTCAGGAATGGCGGTGCTTGCTTGGGACATGAAGTGCTCTGCGGAATTGCTCTTGATGTTACTCTGTGGTGGTTCTGGCTGGATTTTTTCACTTCCCCGATATTGTCTGGAGTTTTGTGTATTGTGACCTCTCTGCTCCTTCCCTCGATGTGGCTGCATGTTGGTGGGAAGGGGAAGGGATTCACAGCAGCGATGCAGTTTGTGTGTGTGTGTGGCACCCCGCCCTGCCCCACACTCCTCTGAGATGGGTCCCTTGGGGCTGCACTGTCCTTGTGTCCACCAGTCCCACTCTCTGGCCCAAGGAGTGACCTGAACCCCTCAGTGCAGCCAGACCCTCACTTGGTAAAGGAAACGCATCCAAGGGCCAGTGGAGGAGCCTTTCGGGTAACTCGTTTCCACAAGACCAGCATTAGCAGGAGCAGGCTGGAGGCTAAAGCAGGGTTTTTTCCACCTCTGGCCATAGGCCCTGCTGGGATCTGAGAGCAGCTTTTGGCAAATGATTTATGAGACACTAAACTAAGAAGCATTCATTTGCTTTCCTCTCTGGACGCTTATTACCCAGAAAAAAGCTTTCATGTGCAAAAGCATTGACTTAGGAAAGAAAAGCACAACTGCAGAGCTAAAGGAATGTCAGCACATTGTGGAAAGGTCCTCCTGTTCCTCCAGGTGATGAGAATCACAAAAACCTGGTTCCTGCACAGATTTGTGCATGATCAGGCACTCCTGGGTTTTACTTTGTGAGAAGATTTAAGCCTGGGGGAACTGTGGGGGTGACTGGGAGCTAAATTCCTCCCTGCTGCAAGCAGGTGAAACATCAGCCCATGCCCTCAGAGCTGTTCCTGTTGGCAGAAGGGCACAGATGTTTCCTGGTTCCCCAGGGTGAGCACAGAGGAAGGATCACTTCTCATTCTGCTCTGCTGGTGCCATGTGGAGGTCCCTGGCTGTCAGTGCCTGTGTGTGGAGGGGGTGATGGTGTAGGCAGGGCCAGGACTAGAAAGGGCAGTAATAAATTAAGTGAGCCACAGGACAGGAAGTGTGAAGGGGCCAGAGGATGCTCACTGGCTACTTTTGGGCTGTGTGTGTTTGTCCTGGAGAACAAGTTCACCTGAGTACATCTGTGCCTTCTGCCTTTGGGGTTGGGCTTCCCCTTCCCCAGCTCTGGATGAGCTCTGGTCAATGTTGCCAAGTGCCTTGGGAGCAGAGGGCAGCCAAATAGTCTTGTTGTATTGTTGGTCCTGCCTGCCTTTGGGTGTGACACAGTCACTACGCTCAGCCCCTCACTGCCTGGCAGGATTAACTAACTCCTGCTCTTTTTTCACTGCCCACTCTTCTACTCCGTGGGACTCATGCAGCCCAAGGCACATCCCCACTGCCCTGGAGGCTCTAACGCCTGCAAGGGAGAGTGTGAGAATCTCTTTTGCATGAAGGCTAATGTGGCTGGAAGATCCCCGTGAGAGCCCTTGTTTATTACCATGGCTATGCAATACCCAGCTGCTTTCCCTGTCGTTGCACTGCAAAGCCAAACAAGGCTGGCTGGCTTCCCTGTGTGCTGCCTAAACAGGCTCTGCCACACAACTGTACTACGCAGATGACAGCTGGCACTGGCAGAAACGATGATTCCTCCTCAAAATGGAAATTAGTCTCTCTAGAGGGCTTTCTGTGGCAACTGCCAGTGTCTGCCTCTAAGTCGTTGTTGGGTTTTGGGGATGTGCTGGCTGCAGGTGCCCCTCGGTGTAATTCTGTGTGCTAAGCAGGTAACTGAGACGTTTTTCAAAGAGAAGATTTGCCTTTGTTGCAAATCAAAGGCACAGAGGTGCTGGGGAGCTGTACAAGAGGGCAGCATCTGATGGGTAAGGGGGTGGCCGTGCCTGTAGGGCTGTGCTGACCGAGCCACCTGTCCCCGAGATGGGTGGGAGGCCGGCTGGCTTCATTCTGCCCTGCTCGGCTGTTGTCGTATTTGCTGAGGTGTGAGGGATATTTAGTGGAGAAAAATGCTTCTCCAGGGCAACTAAAGGAGCTGCAGGTGCACCTGACACTTTAAAGTGCCTGAGGACAGGAACAAGCCTCCAGCCAGGGTCTCTCCAGTGCTGCAGGGCTGGGCTGGGAGGGGCGGAGAGAGATCCCTTGCCATTGCTTCGCCTCGCAGCTCCTTCCCGGGAAAGCCCGGCGAGTCCTTCTGGACCGCTGCCTGGCGGCAGGAACCGGGCTGCCCGGAGCCCTGCCCGGGAATCGCACACCCGTCTCCATCTCCGTGCCGCCGCCTCCCTTTCCATCTCCATCTCCATCCCGCCGCCTCCCTTCCCATCTCCAACCCGCCGCCTCCCTTCCCATCTCCATCCCGCCGCCTCCCCGTGCGCTGCCCCGGGCTCGGCTCCGCTCCCTGCCCGCCTCCTCCCGGCCCCGGTCCCGGCCTCCGGCCCCGCACCGGGGTGCCCTGCGGGAGCCGAGCGGCAGCACAGCCCGGTAGAGCCCGGCACAACCCAGTACAGCTCGGTAGAGCCCGGCACAGCCCGGCACAGCCCCGCAGAACCCCGGGCGCGTCCCGGGGTGCAGCACCGCGGACAGCGCCGGGGCGGCCGTCGGGGGCGGGCGGGTCCCGCACTCACCATGATGGAGAAGACGAGGGCCACGATGTTGAGGGGCCAGACGGGGCAGAAGCAGGAGAAGATGGCGAGCACCAGGTAGTCCCGCGGGCGGCCCTGCTCCGGGGCCGCCGTGCTGGTGGCCGTGGAAGAGGCTCTGCCCAGGCTCAGCCGGGACGGCGAGAGCGGCGGCGCCTCCAGGTGCCCGACCGACACCGACTTGTAGCCGAGCCCGTGCCCGTTGCGCTCCGTCTCGCCGGGCAAGGCTGCCGTGAAGGATTTGGAGCCGCGGAGGCCCTTCTCCTCCCGGCCCTCCGTCGCCGACAGCAGCTTCTCGGTCTCCTGGAGGCGGCTGGGCAGCACGGTGCCCGAGCCCGAGCCCGAGCCCGAGCCGGAGCCCGAGC
>JAWWMP010000050.1:4054546-4088380 GCA_035047865.1 Dendrocincla tyrannina | reverse complement strand
GGGGGATGCTGTGTCCGGGGGGATGCTGTGTCCGGGGGGATGCTGTGTCCGGGGGATGCTGTGCCCGGGGGATGCTGTGCCGGGGTCCCGGGCTGAGCCGAACCGAGAAGGGGGCCGGCGGTGCTGGCAGGGGTTGCGCTCCCCTCCGTGGGCATCCCCCGTGCCCCGGTGACAGCACGGCGCTGGCCGGAACCGGCCCAGCATCCCTCAGGCTCTGGGGACCTGCTGCCGGCCCCGGGGACTGCGAGAGCAGGCTGGGTGACGGTGACGGTGGCCCCGGTGCGGGGGGACAGCCTGGCAGCTGGCACTGCCCACGGGGGTCCTTGGGGCTGTGGGTGCCTTTTGCCCCAGGTCCCACCGCCGGCCGGCCGTGCTGGTGGGAAGGCAGTTCTCCCCCATCCAGCAGTGATTTCGGCAGCTCGCTCCGAGGCGCTGTGCTGAGGATGCTGTGGCAACGCGGTGCCGGTACCCGGGCGCTGGCAGCCGGCGGGGCCGGGGGCGTCCTGCAGCAGCCGGAGGGTGCGAATCCCCCGGTCCCACGACCTGGCGGCAGGGAGGAATGAACCCCGGAGCCGTGCCGGGTCTGGTGCCGTGGCAGCTGTCGCAGCGGCGGCTGAGGGAGCCAGGGACATTGCTTGGGCATGAGGGGGCTTGGGCATGGGGTCCCCGTTGTTCGTTCTGGGGGAGTGTTGAGTTGCGTGGGCACCCGGGGGTGGCTTTTGAGGTGCAGTGTTGAGCTCGGAGCCTGGTGCTTGTGGGGCAGCGAGGCTTGTGTGGGACGGGGCGATGCTCCGGAGCATGCCCCTTGTGTGGATCTGGCATCTGGCATGCCCTGGAGGCAGCAGGGGCCACCGGGGGGCACATGGCATAGGGCTGAGCTCCCTCCCCGAGTTTTCCAGCCCAAAACCTGTGACATCCACAGCCAGAGGCTGCACCCAGCAGTGGCAGTCCCAGGGTCCAGCACGGCTGTGCAGGCATTTGGGCTGGAGCCCAGGGGCCACATCCAGCCCCAGCTTCTGCACCCTCCTTCCCAGCCACAGCATCTCTGCAAAGCCATGGCTCTGCCATCCCAAATCCTCCTCCAGCTGCCCTTGCTGAGGCGTGGGGACGGCTGCTTGGCATGCCCACGTTTTGAGGGATGCAGGGCAAGGTCCAGCCTTCACGCCACTGGGCAAGGCAGTGATGGTGCGGAGGAGATGCTGTTTGTGTCGAGCCACCCTCTGGAGGAGGCCCACGGAGGCAGGTCCGAGGCCAGCTCACGCATCTGTGTTGTCATGGTGAATTTGCACCCAGGCACAGAGAAACCATGGCACTTCCCCAAAATCTCCCAGGCTCCCTGTAGATGTTGGGCTTCTCCTGCAAGTGGGATAGAATGGATGAGCATTGGGGTGTGCCAAGGTGTCAGGGAATAGCACATATCCAGCTGGAAAGTGAAGGACATGCCACCTTGAGCTGTTGTGACTGTGCTGCCTCTCTGGACTGGGCAGGAGCTGGTCACTGCCTTTGGCTGAGCTCCCTCTTGGATACCATCATGCTGGCATTAGCCTGGGTCAGTCCTGGCAGGATGTGGCAAAGCAGAAACAATTTCCTGGGGAAAATAATCCCCCATGGGGATGTGTCCTGGCCCTGTCACCCCGCTGAGTCCGTGTGCCAGCCCACAGGGCCCCTGCCCTGATGGGTGTCAGCATCCCGTGGGGTGCCAGCCATTGGTGCAGCGTGGGGTTGGATCCAGCACAGCACCCCAGGGCTGTGTGCAAGGTCAAGGCTACAAGGCTGTTTCAGGTCAGGGTGTCTTTGGTCCCTAGAGTGGCTCCCCTGTGCCAGGCTGTTTCCCTCCCCTTGGTCCCCACCCCTGGGGTGGAGCAGGAGGATTTCCACTGCTGCTAAAAAGCAGGAGCAAAAATAGCGCTGGGTTTTGGCACGGGCACAGGAACAGGCTGCAGGGGCAATGCAGCTGTGGGGGAGGAGGGAGGGAGGTGCTGGGTTTGGGCTGCCTGGGTGGCATGAGCACCCCACAGGCAGGGAGAAGCAGGGGTCAGCTCCTCCATGTCCCCTTGCCCAGCAATGTCCCTCTTGCCCAACAGTGTCCTGGCTGCCTGGTTGTGCTTGGTTCCCTCTCTGTAGTGGCTTCTGTGGGTGCTGGAGAGGTTCCTCTTCCTGAGCTCCCCAGGTGAGAACTCAATAAATACTGCATGGCCACAGGTGGCACAGCTGGAGCCATGGGGACATGGCGTTGTTCTCCCTCCTGCAGGCAGCGCAGGGTCCCCCTCCTTGGGTGCCTGTTGGAGCACTGCCTGTAGATCTCATCTCCAGCTCTGGTCTGGGACTGGGATGTAGATCTGCTCCAACTGGTCACAAAGGGAGAGCCAGGTCATTCCTGCATCCCCACAGGCCAGTCCTTTCCCCCTCTGTGCCATCGATGCCAACTGCTTCCCTGCACTGCTGTGGGTGTCACCTCCCAGGGTCCCCAGCCGCCTCATTAATGTGCTCTCATTACCTGGCTGCCAAGCCACCCCACCTGGGTTGCCAGGACTCCCACAGTGATGATGCCACTCTGGATGTCCCTATTGCCTGCCCCGTGGTTAAGCCTGGAGCTGCAGACCTTGGCCATGGTGGAGGGAGGGAGGGGGAGCCTGGTGGCCTCTGAGCTGGTGTGCCTGGTGGGGACCATCAGTTTTGTGCCCTCTCTGCTGCCTTGACTCCCCCTTAGACCCTACCTGAGGGGAAAGGGCACTTGGGTGAGAGGTTTGGGTTTCTCTGGAAACATATCTGGCCTGGGGACAGTCCTTGGCTGAGGGGGCTCAGGGGAGCTGTGTGGGGCAGCTGTCCCCAGGAGGTGGCTATCATGGGGGACACCATTGCTGATGAACCTCATGCTGCCATGCTCCTGGATGGTGCTGGAAGCATCACAGCTGGGACTTGTCAAGGGCAGGAGAGACTACAGACATCCAACCATGAGGAAGCAGGACAGGTTAGAGGCAGGGATCCCATTTCCCTGGAAGCTGAGGACCAGGGGAAGTTATGGGCTCCTGCTCCTCTGCCCATCCAGTCAGCTCCTGGGTTGAACATGGGCTGTGGTGGCCCTGTGAGAGTGGCCCCACAGCCTCTGAGGGACGATTATTAGCAGCTAATTGCTAATGAAGTGAGGACTGAGAGGGGCTGTGGTGCTCTGGCAGAGATGGGATGCATCTGGCCCATGTCTCCTCTGTTTCCCCTCAGATACAGAATGGGATCCCCATCCTTCCCTACTGGCACTGGCAGGGCTGCTGGCCTGAGCATGCTTTGCAGTGCTCTTTGATTTAAAGATTTATCTACTTTCACTAGGAAGCTGAATGTAATATTAATGCACTGAGCAGTGTTGGTGGGAGCCAGGGGACTCCTTGGCGGGGATGGCAGGGCTATGGGGACATGAAGTGGCAGCAGCATGGGATTTGGTCTGGGATGGCTGCTCCAGTTCCCGTGCACCTCATTTTGGCCGGGTTATCGGCGGGGGGCTTAGCTGGGGTCTCCCTGCTGCCAGGAAGGGAGCTTCCTGCTTCCTCTGTGTGCCCAGGGAGCCTGTGGGGATGTGAGGTCCAGGGATCCATGGGGCTGCTGCATGAGAGGGGAGCAAGCGGCTGGTGTGTGATCGGGGTCGGATTGCATGAGCCGTGTCCCCCCCCGCCTCTTTGGG
This sequence comes from Dendrocincla tyrannina, assembly GCA_035047865.1. NCBI lineage: Eukaryota > Metazoa > Chordata > Aves > Passeriformes > Dendrocolaptidae > Dendrocincla > Dendrocincla tyrannina. The sequence continues at coordinate 4,084,707 of JAWWMP010000050.1, read as the reverse complement.
AGCCGGTGAGGGGGTCTTGGCTGCAGCTCGGGGGGGGTGCTGTGTGCACCCCACAGCCCCCCTGCCGCAGCCAGGCTCCCTTCCCCCTCCCCTCTGTCGGCATCTCGGGGCTGCTGCAGCCACCTCTTCCCGCTGCCACCGAGCCGCTGCCGTTCCCATGGCAACAGGTTGGGATGTACCCCGGTCCCCGGCTGCGCCCCAGGGACCACCGCAGACCCTGCAGTCCCCCCGCTACCCCTCGGGGCTCTGGCTCCCCACATTGACTCCCCCTGGGCTGTGGGTGATGGGGGCGTTCTGGGTCAGCGTGGGGCATCCAAAAATGGGTGCTGTCCTGGCAAGGCAGGGGCCTCATCTTGAGCTGGGGAAAGCAGCCCCCTTTAGTCCCCCGTCGTGGGCCGAGCTGCCCACCCACTGCGGAGCTGCCACCACCCCCCTTCTCCTGGGGGTGGCTCTGTCCTCCGTGCTGCGGATCCAGGCGTCCTGGCCCCCGTTCCCACTCTCCGAGCAGTGTGGGCACGGGGAAGCGGGGAGGATGGTGGCTGTGGCTGCCAGCCCAGCCCCATCCCTCCCCAGGGGTGGCACGGGATGGTGACCGGCGGGCAGGCAGGGCAGAGCCGCTCGCATGGGGCTGGAGCGTCTGGCAGAGCAGCTGTCCTTGCACAGACGAGGCCCTCGGCCTCTCATTCTGTTAATTATTCAAATATAGGGAAGTGTGTCGAGCAGAGGATGCCTGCGGGGCCGAGGATGCTCGGTGTGATGTGTGATGATGCCCTGCCTGCTTGGCTGAGCACACAGCAGGGCTGGGCTGTGGGTATGGGCATGTGTGTCTGTACACGGCCCTGGATATGGTTCACGGGGTCAGCTGCCCGCAGGTAACCCGAGGCTGGGGTGGCTGTGGTGACCCTCGGCCGTGCCGGTGCCTGGATGCTCATGGCCACCTTCTCTTACCCTGGCAGACTTCAACTATGGCGCGGACGAGTACGATGCCGAGGGCAACGAGGAGCCCAAGGCGCTGCCAGAGGGCTCGGAAACCATGCCCTACATCGATGAGTCGCCCACCATGTCCCCCCAGCTCAGCGCCCGCGGCCAGGAGAGCGGGGACGGTGTGTCGCCCACGCCCGCCGATGGGCTCGGCACAGGGGTAGGTGCTCGGCGCCGGGGCCGGGGGAAGCCGGGGCTGCGGGGGTCGGGTTCGGGCTGTCAGCGGTGTCAGTGGTGCTGCTGTGACCGGGGGCACCGTCTCTGGCATCCTAAAACCTGCTTCCCGCGGGCAGTCTGGGGAGCAGCAGTTCCAGCGATGCCGTGCCATGCCTGCAGGGGCAGGGGCTGGGTCTGGAAGGGCAGGGGAGGGGGTGCCGGGGCTGGAGCCCGGCCGGGGCTGCCGGAACAGGGCGCTCCGGTGTCCCCGGCTCCGGGAGCCCTGGGGACAGGGCCAGCCGCTCTCCGGGCTGCCGGCTCCATCTAGCGGCACTCGGGGACAGGCACCAGCCGGGGGGCACACGAGGGGCCCCCCTTTTAAACTTAGGTTTGTTTAACCCCTGCCCTCCCGAGCGCATCCCCGGGAAGCCCTTGGGTTTCCCAGGGTGTTTCACAGGAGGGATGCCTGGAGAGCTGCGGGGCGGGACCCAAAGGGAAAAGCGTTTTGTTTTTCCAGAATAGAAGTTTCCATAAAGCCCGGGAGGCAGGTCCAGGCAGGGCAGTGGTGCCTTGGCCTCTCAGGGCTGGTCCGGGGAGTGACTGCCTGGCCCCGGGCTGGGGATCCCTCGCTGCTGCCGCTGCCCGGGCTGGCAAAATTTAAGGGATTTTTTGTAGTTGTTGTTGTGGAAGGAGTTAAGCTCCTGACCCGGATGCTGAGGCAAAAGAGGGAGAGGTGTGGCTTCCTCCCCAGGGTCTCCGTGCGCAGCATCGTTCTCCAGGCACCCAGCGCTCCCAGGGGAGGGAGAGGGAGGTCGTGCCCTTCGCTGCAGGGGGAAGGACCGTCTTTCGGGGCTGGCTCCCAACCACTCGGGCTTAGGGCTCCTTGTTGTCCAGCACAGCCCTTCGAGCTCCAGCCCTGACGCTCCGGTGCTGGGTGTGTGAGCGCTGGGCTCCATCCCCAGGGCCAGCCAGGGTAGCAGAGAGTGGCCCTGGGGAGCAGGGATGCAGGGGAGATGCTGGCAGAGGGACCTTGGGGGTTGGTGGGGCATGCTGGGTCTGGAACAGGCAGGGATGCTGACTTGGTTGTCACTGACAGGACTGGGAAGAATTGGAGCTCAGTGCTGGCTCTGCCTCCATCTCTGCCTAGAGCCACTTTCACCAGGGCTTGGCAGAGCACCCTCCAAATTCTGGCACTGTGTCCAGAGCAGGGGCACAGGGTTGCATGTGGGTCCTGCTGTGGCTGGTGGCACAGGGTGCCAGGTTCACCCCATTGCTCTTCTCTGGTGAGGCAGGACTGGTGTTGAGAGAGCTGGAGGAGGTTTCTCTTGGGGCATCTTGTCTTGCAAGCTCCTGGGGCAGCTGTGACCACTTCTGAGACCTGCGACTGCTGGGTGCAGACACATCCTGACCCTCCCTCTCCCACGTGGGAGACATGAGTGCCATCCGTGGTCATGGTGTTGGGTGTTGCTCCAGCCCTGCTTGGGTGCTGCTGGGTTTGTCACTGTGGGTAGCATTCCCTGGACAGGGATCATTCCCTGCTCTGCGAGCTGGCCATGGCAGGCAGGGTTACTGTGTCCTGGCACAGCCCCCTCTTAGCAAAGCCTGACCTGTGGCATGGACACAGGGTTGGACACAGGCTCTGGAAAGTCCCCACATCTGTGTCCCTGCCCCCTTCTCACAGCAGCAGTTTGTTCCAGGCTCGGATGGGTGCAGGCAGGAGAGATGGCTCCTGTGGGCAGAGCAGTGCGGCTGCTGGTTCCCGTTTTGCTTCCGAGGAGCCAGGGGGAAGCTGCTGAAACAGCTCTTGCATTAGTGTTCCCTCCTCCAGCCTCATGTGCCCCATTCGCCGAGGCCCACAGTGTCCCTCGCGAGTGTCACACCACTGCTTGTGCCCTCAGGTTGTGGTCAGGCTGGGGGCAGCAGCGATGTGCCAGCGCTGATCCCGGTGGGATGTGGGCTCAGACATGCAGGATGAGCTGTGTGACCCTGCCCCACATCCCCTCTGGGCTGAGAGAGGTCTGGTACCTTCTGGGGGTGCAGAGCCAGGTCCCCCTATGGGACCTGGTGATGCTGCCGCCCTCCAAGGCCACTTCTCGCTGGTGGCAGCCCCCCTCTCTGCCTTCCTGCGGGACACAGGGGCACAGCAGCCGGGATGGGCGCTCTCCCCCTGCCGGGCCAGGGGGCAGGGGACCCTCCGGTGGGTCCGGCCGCTCCCCCAGGCTGAGCAGGGCTGTGCCCCAGCCGTGACCACCCTCTCCGGCGGAGCAGCCCCACCTCCAGCGCCGAGAGATGCATTTCCTGTAGCGAGCAGGGCGGAGCTGGGGCCGGCTGGGGCTCGGAGCGGCGGGCACGGCCCGGCACGGCCCCGGCACGGCCCCGGCAGCCGGGGGGACACGGGGCAGCCCCGGCATGGTGCCTTCCATCCCGCGGCCCTGGCCGGCCAACAGAGCTGAGTCAGGCTGGGACGGCTCAGCCGCCTGAGCCCCCTCTGCCCGGAGCCGTGCGGGGTCCCCCCGCTGCCCGGCTGGCCATGGAGGAGGAGGAGGAGGCCATAGGGTACCTGGATAAAGTGCTGGAGGATGAAGATGACTCCGAGCCAGGAACCCCCACCAGCCCCGGGTCTCCGTTTTCGGTCGGCGAGAAGGTGGGCGGCGGGGGCACCCTGTCCCCGTGCTGGGCAGGGGGGGGACGAGGGGCATCCTGCTGGTGGTGCCCGGGTGTCGGGGCAGCTCCCGGGTCGGTGCCGTGGGTGCTGGTGGGGGCAGAGCTGGGGGCAGCAGGAGCATCACTGCAGCCCCAGCGCTCCCGCAGGACTGCCTGTGGCCGGGGCACGGGGCAGGGCAGTGCCAGGCAGTGGGTGCGAGGGGCTGAGTGGGGTGGGTGACCACCCAGCCGCGCTCCCGGGGGGCAGCAGGGCCACGCTGCTGCTGGGAGGGCTGTGCGGCTCAGCAGAGCCAGCACCGGATGCCCAGGAAGGGCTGGTTAACACTCTGCCTCTGCCCCACCACACGGCCACCAGCAACTCCTCAACAGTGCCAAACCCCGGAGCTCGGGGGCAGACCTGGGGGGGCCCTGTGCTGGCAGGTGCAGCCCAGCACCCTTCTCATGCCCACCCTGCCAGGGGTGCCTGGGTGCTGGAGGAGGGCTCTGCCCCTGCTCTCCCTGGGGTCTCCTGCACGGGGCAGCCGCAGGACCCTGATCAAGGGTTGGTTCTCTGTTTCATGGGAGTCTAGTTGGCATCATCCCCGTGGGTGCTGTGGGCCCCGGGCGTGGGTGGGCCCCTTATCTCCTGAGCTCCTGTGCAGGGCCCAGGCTGGGGGAAGCAGGAAGAGCCCGTGACTAATCGGTGGCAAAGAGCCCATGAACTCCCAGTGAATAAAACTGGCTGCCCTGTGTACCCTCCTGCTGCACCAGTCATCATGGCCCAGGCTTAATGGTGCAGCCTGACAGGGTGGGCATCCTGGCTGGCACAACAGCCCCCAGGGCCAGCTGATGGATACTAGAGTGGGACAGGGAGGTGCTAATCCACAGCCATGCCCACCTTGGGGCTGTGCCCCTCAAGTGTTAGCAGCTGTCACCTTTCCTGGCACAATGGCCAGGGCTGGAATGGGCACAGGTGAGGCAGGACCAATGTCCCCCCCATACTGTTCTGAGTGGCTGATGGCCCAGAGTCACTGATGCCCCCATGGCTGTGCTTGGCCCCTGTCTGAGTGGCAAAACCCTGGTCCCCAAGTGTGACTTTTAAGAGAGGGAGGGTAAAGGATGACAAGGATGCTCCAGGGGTACCTATGTCTGACACTGGGTGAGGGTCACAGAGTCCCCCAGCCCAGCCATCTCCCTGTCATGAGAGTAATGCCACCAGAGCATCAGTGTGCTGCAGACCTGGGTGTTGGGAACTGCCCCAGTGCCACTAGGCAGTGACTGTTGGGGTGGCACTTTACTGGGAAAACCTCAGCCGAGGGAAAGGGTGGTGCTGGGTCACGTGGCAGCGCCATCCCCGCCAAGCATGATTTCACTGGGCGTCTCTGGACTCTGCCCTGGGAGAGCCCTGCCATGCCGTGCGCCATCCTGGAGCGCTGCCAGCGGCGCCGGGCGCCTGGCCAGCAGGAGCAGGGAGGGGACAGAAGCCAGCACAGCTCGTGGCTTCCCAGCTGGGCTCTGCTGCCCATCGGGCACATGCCTGGGCCTTGCCACGGAACTTTCCCACCGCTGGCAGGGACGTGTGCCCACGTGGGGATGCCAGGAATGGGCTGTTGGGATGGGGGGTTTCCTCCTGTGCCACTTGCTGGTTCAGCCAGGCTCCTTGCCGTGTTCTGTAGGGTGAGCGAGATGCTGGCAAAGGCCTGGAGATGCGGAAGCTGGTGCTCTCGGGTTTCCTGGCCAGTGAGGAGATCTACATCAACCAGCTGGAGGCCCTCTTGTTGGTGAGTACAGCCCCCAGGCTGGACAACCCCTCCAGGGATGGGTGGGTGGGTGGATGGATGGATGGATGGATGGATGGATGGATGGATGGATGGATGGATGGATGGATGGATGGATGGATGGAGTAATTTCTTCCTGAACAGCTTCCCCCAGGCAGGTCTGGCCTGGGTGTTAGCTGGGTGGGGGCAAAGCTCCAGGAGCGACACCAGAGCTAGCCTTGCTCTGGCCTGGCTGCCCCTGTCTTGTCTTCCCTGGTGCCCATTGAGGAGGTATTTATAGTCCTGCTTCCTCTTGTGCCCTCGCTGACCTTCGTGGCCGAGACACTGTTGCACAATGCGGGGTCACCACCACGGGGAAGTCCATGGGGATGCACGAGCCCAGAGTGCCCCTTGGTCCAGCTGCTGGCCAGGGCTTTTCCCAGGCAGCCCTTGCTGCTGGCTCAGATCCTCCTCATCCCCAGTGTTCCCCACCCAGCCCTCAACTCAAATGGTCTCCCTTCTCCTTCGGCAGCCCATGAAGCCACTGAAGGCCACGGCCACCACGTCGCAGCCTGTCCTCACGCTCCAGCAGATTGAGACAATTTTCTACAAGATCCAGGACATCTATGAGATCCACAAGGAGTTCTATGATAGCCTGTGCCCAAAAGTGCAGCAGTGGGACAGCAATGTCACCATGGGCCACCTCTTCCAGAAGCTGGTATGCACCTTTCTCAGGTCTTGCTCCACTTGGAAGAGAAGGAGGGCTGGGTCTTGCTGCCGCTTTGGATGTACAATGGGAGCATGGACTGTGCCCATGGGTGCTGTGACCATGCTGGGGAGAGGAGGAGGAGAGGGTGGGTTGAAGGGTGCCAGGAAGCAGCTGTATTTTCAGCTTCCACTCTCTAGCACTTGTTATCTCTCTGCTGGATTTTGGAACTTTGTGGGAGCACAGTACTGGACAGGAGCCCCACCATCCTGCTCTGGGCAAGGGCTTTCCCTGCAGAGCCAAATGTGTGGCTGCCCAGCTGGCTGTGGTGTGGCAGTGTCCTGTGAGAAGGGGACAGCTCTGGGCAGAGTCCCCTCAGGGGCCGCCTGGCCCCTCATGCTGTGGGGAGCTTCAGCATCCTGCTGGGTGCCCAGCTAACCCCTGCTCCCCGCAGGCCAGCCAGCTGGGGGTCTACAAGGCCTTTGTGGATAACTACAAAATCGCACTGGAGACAGCAGAGAAGTGCAGCCAGAGCAACTACCAGTTCCAGAAGATCTCGGAGGTAAGCTGTGGTAGGGCTGTGCCAGTGGGACAAGGCTGTGCCCAAGCTCTCCTAGCACAGGGCAGAGAATGCTGTGTTTGCCCTGTGGAGATGCTCTTTGTCCTGGGGACTCACTGTGGCTGTCCACAGGGGCTGAGCCATCGGTGGCTGTGCTGGGGTCCCTGGTCTCTGGACATTGCAGGAGTTTGTCCCTCTCCTTGTGCAAGCTCAGGTTGGGCTCAGCCCTTACTGTCACTGTGTCAGGGATGGCAGGGCAGCCTGCACCAGCTCACCCCATCTGTGGGCACCTGTGGCTCATCTCCTGTCAGCAGCATCTCTGTGCCTGGCTCCCCTATAGAAAGGGGGTCTCGGTGGCTGCAGCCTGGCTCCCTGCTCCCTCCATCCCCTCCACAGCAGAGCTGTTCATCCCGGTGGGATGCACACATCCCAGCTGCTGGGCACAGCAGAGCTGCTCCCGGCCAGGCAGCATCCCATAGAGCCCACACCTCCCCCTGGCACCCCCGTGTGGCCCCCAGCGTGGCCAGGCTGGAGCCCGGGGGAGATATCAGGGTGCAGGAGGGGTGGGGGAGACCCCCTGACCTTGAGCAATGACCTTCCCCACACCCCCGGCCCCGCAGGGGCTGCACTGATGGGCCTTTCCCTCCCTAGGAGCTGAAGGTGAAGGGCCCCAAGGACTCCAAGGAGAGCCATACGTCCGTCACCATGGAGGGTACGGCGGGCGCGGGGAGGGGGCGCATCCTTTGGTGTGCCCGGCGAGGGCGGGTTGCAGAGCGCTTTGTGTGCCGTTCGGGGCGGGGAGGGGGCTCGCAGCTCTTTCGGGTGCTGTGTTTGTGCGGCAGCCCCCCAGCCCCGGCCAGCCCCGCTCCCCGCCCGCCGGCCGTGCAGGGCGCTCATGCCGTGCCGCAGCCGGGCTGAGCTGTGCGGGGCGGCGGGGATGGCTGCGGGGAGACGGGGCTGCCATGGAAATCCTCGTCATTGTCCGGCTGTGCTGCAACTGCACCTACGGTGAGGCGAGCGGAGCGGGGTGCCGGCGGGGAGCGGGGCTGGCCCGGGGCTGGCTGTGTGTGCCGGGGGGTGGAGGCTGCGCCGTGCTCTGCAGCCTCAAGTTGGGAGCGTCTTTGTTCCGGGCTCCATTGAATCATCGTGGCTCCGGCACACGCGGCCACGCGCTCGCTGTCCCCGCGGGGCAGGGGCTGGGGGACCCGGGGCTGGGGACCCCCCTGCCTGGGCTGGGCTGTGCATGGGGAGACGGAGGGGTCCCCGTTTGCCTGCCGGGGGCTGTGAGCATCTTGGGGCTGGAATGCCCGTGTCTCCGTGGCTGGGAGGGGAGGCACCGGCCATCCCTGCCTGCCGCTGCCCGTGTGTGGGTCCCAGGCTGGGGGGCTGTGCCGGTGACGAGCCCGCTGCTCCTCCCCTGTGCCGGGACAGCCCCTCGCAGTGCCCCCCAGTGCTTTGCCTGTAGCGATGGCAGCAGGAGGGGCCATGCTACCCGTTGGTGCAGGGTGGTGGAAAAGTGGGGACACCCCAGCTGCCCCCCTCTGTCCCAGAGCAGGATTCCTGCTGGTGTTGCAGGGAGCGGGGCTGTGGCTTTGCCAGCTGGCACAGAGCTGGGCGGGATGCAGCCTCTGTTTAGGGTCCACTGGCATCCTCACTGCCTGAGCAGAGACTCCAGTTCAGCAGGATGGGGGTCCCTCCCTCAGGAGCGGGTGCCACAAGGCAGCACCCTCTGGTGTAAAGGGGGTGGGAGTCCCCCACAAGTTAGTACAGGGTGAGGAGGTGGCAGCTTTTCCTCCTCTCCCACGGCCCTAAACCTGGCCCCTCTTGGCCCTGGCAGTTTGGGGAAGTGCTCCAAAGTGAAGGGGAAAACCCGGAGGCATCAGCCTGTCTGGAACCAGCCTGGGGAAACACGCCAGTGGCTGGGCACGGGAAGCAGCACTATGAGTGGGCTCTGTGCCTTCGTCTGCCCCAAGAGCCAGGGAGGAAGAGGAGGGTCCAGCTGCTTCCAGTGAAATGTGCCTCTGAAGATCCTCTGGGGCTGATTTCCTGCATGGCAGGAGAAGGGGGGGTGTCTGTGCCCCGTGTTTGTGGCAGCTCTGCCCCCCTGCCTCAGACAGAGCCTGTGGGGCTGCAGGGAGGGGACAGAGGGCAGTGGTGTTGGGATGATGCCTTGGCCCAGGTATTCTCTGTAGGTGAGGGTTTTGCTGCTGCTGGAGCAGCCTGGGTTCCCCTGGTACGCAGGGCTGACTTGGGTGGCAGATGCAGGGTGTCCCGTGGGGTGGCAGAACCCAGAGAGAGCAGGGTAGGGACAGGACCCACTGCTGAGCCAAAAGGGAAACTGAAAAAGCTGCTGTGGGTGACGAGCGGCTCTTCCGCTCCACAGCCACCACAAGTGTTGGTGCACCACGCATGGGAGGTCCTTCCCCCGGCGTGGGGGGATGTGCTGGCACAGTCACGGTGGGATGTGTGGTCAGGCTGGAGCCCTGGCACCATCCTGTGTCCACACACCAGGCTGCCCACAGCTCCTCGTGCCCCCAGCGCAGCAGGGACCAGGGCTGTGGCACTGGTGGCTCAGCACTGCCCCTGGCAGTAGCGTGATGGTCCAGCTGCTGCTGGCTCTGTGCAGAATAGGTGCCAGATGCTCGCCCAGGACTCTGTGCAGGCCAGGGTGGAAGAGGGGCCAAGGGCTCCAGCACTGGGTGGCTGCTGACACCTTCTCTCTCCCCACAGCGCTGCTGTACAAACCCATTGACCGGGTGACAAGGAGCACCCTTGTCCTGCACGTGAGTGTGACCCCAGTCCCGGGGAGGGGGGTGGTGGGTGGCTCTGTCTCTGTTGCTCTGGGGGATCTGCGGCCATGGGGAGTGCTGATGGGCATTCTCCAGGGTGGGTGCTCTCGAGCTGCTCACCTGTGCCTGTCCCCTTCCAGGACCTCCTCAAGCACACCCCAGCTGACCACCCTGACTACCCACTGCTGCAGGATGCCCTCCGCATCTCGCAGAACTTCCTCTCCAGCATCAATGAGGACATTGATCCGCGGAGGACAGCGGTCACCACCCCCAAGGGCGAGGTGAGCCAGTGGCGTGGGCAGTGACTGGGCCCAGGGTGAGGGCTGAGCCCTCTGCCAGCCCCTGGCCGGTGTCTTCACCCTGAGGAGCTCGATGGTGCTTGGCCAGACTATGGAGGGGTGCCTCTAGATGCAGTTCTGGGTACAGTGTTAGGGCTCTACCTGGTCCTTGCCACTTGCTGGCACCCTATGGACTCAAAAGAGCACTCAGAGAATATGGCCCTTCCCGTACTCCTGGTAGCTGAGCCACAGAGAGGGACAGGAGCACCCGGTGCTGCAGTTTGTTGCCCTTTGCTCCCTGCCTGCTCTCACTGCAGCCCCACTGCCCCACAGACCCGGCAGCTTGTCAAGGACGGCTTCCTGGTGGAGCTGTCGGAGGGCTCGCGGAAGCTGCGGCACGTCTTCCTCTTCACCGACGTGCTGCTCTGTGCCAAGCTGAAGAAGACGGCCGTGGGGTAAGGAGGGCCCTGGGTGTGGAGGGACTGTGTCACAGTCCCCTGATCTCTGGTGGGCCGGGGGATGTGCCGGGGAGGGGTCAGGCCTCAGTCAGTGCCCATGCCCTGCCCACAGGAAGCACCAGCAGTATGACTGCAAGTGGTACGTGCCCCTGGCCGACCTGGTGTTCCCCTCGCCGGAGGAGTCGGAGCACTGCCCGCAGGTCCACGTCATCCCCGACCACGAGCTGGAGGACATGAAGATGAAGATCTCAGCCATCAAGAGTGAGGTGCAGAAGGAGGTGAGAGCAGGGTGTGGGACCCGCTGCCGGGGTGGATGCCTTCCTCCTGGTCAGGGAAGGGACATGGGGGACAGGGGCAGCTGTGAGAGCTGCTCTCTGCTCCCTGCCTGCAGAAAGCCAACAAGGGGCAGAGCCGGGCCATTGAGCGCCTCAAGAAGAAGATGTTTGAGAACGAATTCTGGCTGCTCCTCAACTCCCCTGCCATCCCCTTCCGCATCCACAACCGCAACGGGAAGGTGAGGAGGGTGGGCTGGGGCTGGGCTCAGCCCTGCCTGCACACAGCCTGTCACATCCCCCTCTCTCTCACAGAGCTACCTCTTCCTGCTGTCCTCCGACTACGAGCGGTCCGAGTGGAGGGAGGCCATCCAGAAACTGCAGAAAAAGGGTAAATTTTAGGCTGCTGAGGCCCCCTTGGGGTTCCTGGTCCCCTGAGGGGCCACAGGGAAGTCCCACAGGATCCCAGCCTGCTGCTCGCCAGTCCCCATGGCTGGCACTGGCTGTGTCCCTCTGAAGCTGCTCTCCTGTCCTCTCCCAGACCTCCAGGCCTTTGTCCTGAGCTCAGTGGAGCTCCAGGTGCTCACGGGATCCTGCTTCAAGCTACGCACTGTCCACAACATCCCGGTCACCAGCAACAAGGACGGTGAGTGTCTGCTGGGCTGGCTGGTCCTGCTTCGCTCTGGATGATGCTGGGGAGTCGCTGTGAGGTCCTTGGGCTGGCACAGGGTCCCTGCTGGGGACTCGGCTGTGCAGGGGACAGCTTCCCACCAGGTGGCACTGCTGGAACAGCGTCGGGCTCCCAGGCAGAGCCATCCCGGCAGCAGCACGAGACTGCTTCTGGGGTCTCTCCAGCATCCCAGTGGGCTGGGCACGAGCAGAGTGTCCCCAGGGTGAGACCCAACCAGCCCTACGGGGAGCCCCCAGGGCTGTCCAGCAGCAGGAGAGCTTGGGATGTCCATCAGCAGGGGACATAGAACTTAGGGATGTCCCTCAAGTGGGTTGGGGACATTTGGATGTCACTGCAGGCAGCTCAGGGACAGCCAGCCCTGGGGCACAGGAGGTGTCAGCCGAGCCCTGACACAGCCTCTGCTCTCCCAATGTAGATGATGAGTCCCCCGGGCTCTACGGGTTCCTGCACGTCATCGTCCACTCTGCCAAGGGCTTCAAGCAGTCTGCCAGTAAGTGTGGGTGCCCACCCCTGCTCCGAGGGGCCGCTGAGAGCAGAAGAGCTGGGGTCCAGCATGTGGCCCTGCTCTGCCCACAGTGGTGCCCTGGGAGCTGCTGGGGGTGTTCCTGGGTGCTGAGCAGTGTCTGCTCCCCCAGACCTTTACTGCACACTGGAGGTGGACTCCTTTGGCTACTTTGTCAGCAAAGCCAAGACCAGGGTTTTCCGGGACACCACGGAGCCGCAGTGGAATGAGGTGAGGGAAGGTGGGATGCACGGGGGGGATTGTGCTCCCCATTTCCCTTCAGCCCTGGTTTTGGACCTGCCCTGAGGGGCTGGGGTTGAGCCACCCTCCCTCTGCACACCAGGAGTTTGAGATCGAGCTGGAGGGCTCCCAGTCCCTGCGCATCCTCTGCTACGAGAAGTGCTACGACAAGACCAAACTCAACAAGGACAACAATGAAATTGTGGACAAGATCATGGGCAAGGGGCAGATCCAGGTATGTGCTGGGCCTTTTGGGCATTTTCTCACCCAATAGTGAACCTCTTGTGGCCAGGCACCTGAGCTGGGAGGGTTGCTCTGGAGTTATGCCTGCAGTGAGAGATGCCTGGCAGCATGGGCAGGCAGCTCCACTTCTGGGAACGGGGTACGGGGATTGTGGGCCTGAAGGCAGTGAGGTTGGTGGGCATCAGGAGTGTTGATGGTGGTCCTGGGACACAGTGGCTGCAGAAGGAGGTTGAACAAAGCAAGAGGAGGTCCTGCAGAGGTGGCAAAGCCAGACCTGCTGCCAAGATGTGCATCCAGCCCCAGCTGGGCTGGAAGTGTTTCCGTTTCACTGCCTCCCATGCTGCAGCCCCGGGGGGCTGTGGAGAGGGGGTTGACAGCTGCCCCAGGGAGGGCTCTGAGCGTGCAGCCCCCCATCCCTCCCCTGTCCCCTCTGCCACCATCTGCCTTCCCTGTGCCTCCATCAGCTGCTGTTATGGCAACGGGGGTTTCCAGGGCAACAGCTGAGCTGCTTCTGATTGGTGGTTGCCAGGCAGGGAAGGATGGAGGCCTGGGCTGCCCTGAGATGCTCCCAGGTGAGCAGGTCTGGGAGGATGGAGCAAGGGGCAGGGAGCCCCCAGACCCCTCATCCCCCCACCACCCACCTTGGCCAGGCTGCAGAGAGGCCCAGGGCAGCAGAGGATGGTTTGGGATGGAGCTGCCCCTGTGTTTTCCTGGTGGGGACCCCTGGGCCGGCTGCCTTCCTGGCTGTGCTGGGGACAGTGTCACGCCTGGGACACAGCCCTGCACCCCAGGCCACTTCAAAGGGCCCGGCGTGGCTGCCTGCTCCGTGGGAAAGCAACTGAGGGCCTGTCCCAGGGGAGTGGGGAGCAGCATGGAAATGCTGCTGGGAAGGGGACACTGTGGGGGACAGCATGGCACCAGGTGCAGGGTGGGAGATAGGGCCTTGGCTTCACCCGCCGCTCTTTCTTACCTGAAATCCCCTGACTGTCGCCCTGCCCCCAGGAAACAGCGGTGTGGGGGTGGCCCTGGGCCAAGCAGGAGGGCCGGGGCAGGGAAGGGGCTCGATGTCCCGTGGGGATCAGTCCAGCTGTGCTCTCGGAAATAGCCTGGATCAACAAACATGAGTCATGCTGGGAGATGCGGGGGTCGGGACAGGGACAGCTCGTACCCGCTGTGCGAAAGTCGTGGGGGAAGGAAGGGAGAGAGAGAAGGCCCTGGGGCTGCTTATCCCGAGGAGGACCTGGCTGGATGGAGCAGTGTCAGGGTTGGGTCTGTCCTGCTGTCACCCAGAGCCACAGCTTGGCCTCTGCCCCAGGGCTGGGGTGGGTGACTGGGCAGGGTGACTGTGGGAAGGATGGGCAGTACTAGTCCTGGAGCTGTGGGATGTAGCCAAGTCCAAGGGCTGCCCCTCTTTCCTCTCCCTGAGCTGTTCAGGCAGAGCTGCTGCCCTGGCTGGTCCTTACCCTAGCTGGTCCCAGGGCTCACCATGAGCTGGTTCCAGATGCCAGCACTGGCATCAGCAGCTCCGCAAAGACCCGTGGTGTTTTGGGGCTGCCAGTACAGCCAACCCCCCCCAGCAGCCGTGGCTGTGCCCACTGCCCAGCTCTGATCTGACTATCCAAGCACACAGGTGGGCCATGAAAACAGCACCACGGGCTGGTGGGAGTGGGTCGGTGTGTGAGGGGGTTGCTGCAGCCCCTCTGCAGGGGGAAGCCCCTCTCCAAGGCTGCAGAGATGCCGTGGGTGGGCGTCACATCCTGCCAGCACAGAGGATGTGGCTGGGCCCGTGGAGGGGCTGGGGCTGGCACCAACCTCCTCTCAAGCAAGCTGGCAATGAGCCCTGAGGGGTCTGCAGCGTGGTGAGCCTTGGACCCCTGTCCTGAGCCCTGTCCCTGTGGGTGGTGGAGGGTGGGCACCCTGTGCTGTGCCACTGACTGCAGAGTGGAAACATGCAACTCCTGGCTGGCATTAACCCTGTTTTGGTTTTGTTAACCCTTTTTTATTTGGAGTTTCTAAGATTGGGACATGCTGTGGTTGGGGTAGAGCTTCCATGGGGGGCTTGTGTCCCCTGTGCTGCAGGGCTCAGCCCTGCCCTGAGCTGTCCCAGTCGCTCCCAGCAGCTGGGCTGTGTCTGGTGGGTGCTGGCAGGGGTGTGTGGTGCTGTGACAGAGTGGCAGACGGATGTTGGGGTGGGCAAAGCAGTCTGTGCTTGTGCCCACATTGCAGAGGAGAGAGGCTGGGGCACGCGAGATGGGCAGTGGGTGCATGGAAGGGGTCTCAGGGTGATGGGGCATCCCTTTGCTCAATCTGATGTGCAGGGGGATGTGGCTGTTGAATCAGAGTCGGTGTTGTCATGGGCACGGTGCCTGCTGTACCCTCAGGGAATAGCTGCCTGTCTGGCTGTCGCTGGCAGAGGCTCTGGAGGGGGAGATGGGCTGTGTTGGGGCTCCCCAGACCTGCAGGGATCCACAGGGTGGCCCATATGGACTCATGGGGCTGCTGAGGGGTGAACTGGGGGGCAGTGCAAGCCCCCCCCCCAAGCTGCACCTCACCATGTCCCTGCCTGTCAGGAGAAGCAGCAGGCAGGGTCTCTTCCAGGGCTTCCATCCTGCTGCCCACATCACCCCCTGGCAGCGGGGCTGACAAGGGCTGGAGTAGTCTGAGGGGCCACGGGGGCCCCTAGGCTGGACAGGAGACCCCAAAAGTGCCCGTGCCCCTTGCTGGGAGCAGCAGGGAATGCTGCAGCCTCCGGCGGGGATGGCTCGGGGGCGAGGCTGGCGCTGCGAGGGGATAACAGGGAAGGGATAACAGCTGAGGGATAACAGGGAAGGGATAACAAGGAAGGGATAACGGCGAAGGGATAAGAGGGAAGGGCTGACAGCGGCGGGGAGCCCGGGCTGCCCCCGCAGCCTCCCCGAGCGGCAGGGCGAGAGTTAAACGCGTGGGGGCCGCCGGGGGGGGCTGCCTTTGAGTCACTTCCTCGCAGGGGGAGGGAGGTTTTGGGGCTGCCGAGCCGCTCGACAGCCCGGCTCACACCCTGAGGATGAGCCCTGCCCGCTCGCCGGGCCCATCCCTGCCGCGCTCCCCGCCGGCAGGAGGGATGCGGGTGCTGTGCTAGCCCAGCCCCGGGCACCCTCCCCGGCCCCCCTCGTCCCCCTGCCCGAGCCGGAGCGATGACCGAGGTGCTGGTGCAGCCGGGGGGCAGCCCCGGCCCCGGGGGCGAGCAGCCCGAGCGCGGCGTGGAGGAGCCCGAGGGCAAGAGAGCCCCCAACACGGTCGTCCGGCTGTGGGGCAGGGTGCGCAGCAAGCTGCTCCGGCAGAAGGTGCCTCTGGGGGACCGGGGGGACGGCTGGGGGGGACCGGGGTGGGCTCTGCCGTGTCACCGGGCTCTGCTGTGCGTGGCTTTTTGGTGGGTGGTTTTGTGGGGTGAGGGGTCCGGCATGGGGGGGCTTTGTGGGGAGAGTGAGTGCTGTGTAGTCTGTGCTCGGAGCTGTTTGGGTGCTTTGGGAGCTCCTGGATGCAGTTGGCAGCCTGTGAGGTGCTTGTTTTCCTCCTTACCTCTCCCTCTGTGTGCCGGGGAGCTGGGGGGGCTGAGCTGTTTACACGAGGGGGTCCTGCAGAGGAGGGGCAGGGAGCCCCCCTGCCCAGCCCTGGGGCTTGCCCAGGAGGCAGAGATGCCTCTGGGCTGGCCAGGAGTGGCTCCTGGGGCGCTGCAGCCCCCCGTGCCTGCGTATCCCCTGTGCCTCGGCTTGCAAACCCTCCTCCCGGGTCCATCCAGGCTTCCCCAGCCCGCAGCTGTGTCGCAGCCACATCATGCGGGAGGACAGGGGGCAGAGGTGGGCAAGGGAGAGGGACAGCACCCTCACAGGCTGTCCCGAAAGCCCCGTGGGAACCCCTGGGTGTTTCCCTCCATGGCCCCCCTGCCCAGGGGGCTGCAGGCGCGGGGCTCAGCTGTGGCCAGGGGCAGGAGCAGCCCGGGCCCGTGGGGGCTCGGTTTGGCAGCGGCGGGGCAGCTGTGACGCAGCGGCATTAACCTCGATTCTGTGCTGC
Source organism: Dendrocincla tyrannina (assembly GCA_035047865.1). NCBI lineage: Eukaryota > Metazoa > Chordata > Aves > Passeriformes > Dendrocolaptidae > Dendrocincla > Dendrocincla tyrannina. The sequence goes on along the minus strand of JAWWMP010000050.1, from coordinate 4,068,382 downwards.
TGCTCCTGCCCGGGGGATTAAGGGGCAGCGAGGGCCGTGTGGGGGGCTGGCTGGGGCTGCCTCTGGCTGCTGCTCGGTCAAAACAAGAGGAGCTCTCGTTTCTCCACCCCACACGTCCCCGTTGTGGCCGCTGCCCGGGAGCTCTGGGGCTGCAGAGCAGGATGTGACCCTGGCATGGTCCCGCTGTGCTGCAGGTGCTGCTGCTCAGGTTGTTCTCAGACAGGGCTGTGAATTGCTCCTCCCTGGGGGCTGTGCTTTGCCCCTGGCAGTGTTTGCTGGTGTGGGCACTTCCCTGCCCCAGGGCACCGGGCAGCTCAGGGACTGTCTGTCCCCTGTGGGGGGGAGCTGCTGGCATGGGGGTCTCGTGGGGGATCTGCTCGCTGCAGCCAGGGTGGCCACGGGAGGCTGGGCTGGGGTGTGTGTGGGGGCAGTGCTGATGGGAAGCAGTGCTGGCTGTAGCAGCTCCTCTGGGATCCTGCTCCCCAGGGCCAGGACAGAGATGACCTCCCTGACTGAGTCACCAGTTTGCTTCCGATGGCTTCACCTCAGGCTGACAGTTGGGTGACCTCATGGATGTGAGGTGTGAGGAAGGGACCTGCCCAGCCTGGCAGTGCCTGCCCTGCTGCAGCATCCTGGCACACAGGGCCCTGGAGAGCCACCATGAGGGTTTGGAGACCTCCCAGCTTCCTACCTGGGAGCTCTGGGGACCCAGCACTGCCTGGGTCTGTCTCAGCTGCTGCTGCCCACTTAGGAACTGTATCCTCAGTGCCACAGCCTGGAGGTGTCTTGAGGACAAAATTCCAGGATGTGGCCTCGTTCCCTCAAGTCCAGAGTCACCCCATGGACAGGACAAGCAGCAGGCAGGGGGATCAGCACCAGCAGGACTGGGGGTCCATCTGCCACTGGAACCTGCCCAGGACGCACAAGGTGCTGCGGGGCTGCCAGGATGTTCATTGCCTGCTGTGCTTCTGCCTGTTCCTTCACAACCTGGGGCCTTGTCTACAAGCAAACACCTTTGGATAATTTGGAAAACCAGGATGATGTGCCGGGAGCATGGGGTGTTTCACCTCACCATGGATGAAAGCAGCACTGCAGTGGATGTTGGCTTGGGCACAGATAGCACCACGGCTGAGAGTCCCCAAGATGCAGGAGGAAGTGACCTGGAGAGGTGCTGGTGACCTGCCTGAGGTGTTTGCCCAAGCACAGGCCAGTGTTTGAAACCGTCTGACCTGGCAAAGAGGAGCTGACATCTCATCCTGCTCAGTGCTGGCACGGAGGCTGTTCCCCAGGGCTCCCAGCCCAGCAGTTCCCCAGTGCCCTGGGATGTCCCTGCACCGTGCTGGAGCTCCCTTTGGAGGAGAAGGAGGTGGTGGTGGTAGCAGAGACGGGGTGTTTGCCAGATCGGTGTGGGCAGGAGCTGCCTCTGGCTCTGTGGGTGGATGCTCCCATCCATCCTCCCACTCCTGGAGGCGAAGAATTGGACTTGGCTCTGCTTCCCTGGCGGAGTGGGCAGCGTGGTGTGCTGCCTGCTGAGGGGGGAAGGTTAGAGGAGCACCAGGGCCAAGCTACAGCCAGTGCCCCAGGGGTGCACCCAAATTTGGGCCATCCTGGCCACAGCAGGGAGCTGGATGGGGATGGTTCTGCCTGCCCAGAGGGAAGGGTCTGTGGGGAGGTGCCGTGCTCAGGGTAAGGTCTGCAGCACTGGCAGCAGCCAACCTGGCTTTTATTAAAGCTTTCTCCAGAGCCCTGCTAAAGCCCTTCCAGATGTGAACTGCCAGGGCTCTCAGAGCTGCAGGGACCTGGGGCGTGGGGATGGGGAAGGCACATATGGTGGTTGCAGTTAAAATCATGTTGCAGAGAGCGAGGCCCATGGCCCCTGACCTGGCTGGGGGCAAAGGAGCTTCGCTCCCGCTGCCATGAGCAGGATGGGGATGTGTGGGGAAGGGGGTGAAAGCCCTGGGCCAGGTGGCATTGGGTTGGTTTTGGCTGTGGTGGGTGCATGGCAGTGGTACAGGGGATCCGGTGCTGGGGAGCTACACAGAGGAGCTGCAGCAGCAGGGCTGGGCCTGGCAGTGGTCTGGCTGCAGTCTTGTGATCCTGGTGTCCAGACCTGCTGCAGGGTCCCATGGGAGCCCAGGGCAGCTGCAGCCTTCCTCCTCCTCCTTCCACTCCCCCCGCTGCCCTTCCCAGCAGCCACAAGGCTGGCACTGAGGAAGCAGCGTGGCACTCGCTGGGCTCTTCCATGTGCTGGGCTGGAGCACCAGGGAGGGCTCTGTGTCAGGAGCCATTCCCGGGCCATGCTGGGGACCAGTGTTTCCCATGGCACTGAGGTCACTGAGGAGCTGCTTGGGCTCACAGGACTGGGCGTAGGATGGTGCCACCGTGCTGGGTCTGTGCTGAGAGCCAGGGCAGCTTGAGCCTGTCCTTGGGCCTGTGGGGTCGTGGTGTGCAAGAAGGGACAAGAAGGACCTCAGGTTTCCCCATCATGACATGCAGTGACTTCCTGGGCAGGGGAACAGCAGCTCCATGGCTGGAGCAGCAGCTCTGGCCATCTTTACGCTCGCCTGGAGCGTCTCCCAGCCCAGCAGCTGGAGGAAGCTCCTGTGTCCTTGCCCAGTGACCCCGCGTGCCTGGCGTGAGTGTCTCGTGGCAGCTCAGTGCCCCCAGCCCTGGGAGCTCCTGCCAACCCCTGCACCCCATCCCCTTCCCCAGGGCGACATTAGTGCCGGGCTCTGCCCCGCTGCCTGCCCTGTGCATTACAGGGATCGATGGGGCCGGGTCGATGCCACCAGCTGGGGACCAAAAACCCCCAAAAGGCAACTGCACCCAACTCTGCCCAGCCCTGGGGCCCGGAACCGACCGTGGCACGTGCTGGGGCCTTGGGAATGCCAGCACCTTGCCATGGCAGACGGGTGCCAGCACAGCATCACTGAGTCCCCCGCTAGCCCCAAAGCCAGAAATAGCAGAGCCTGTCATTCCCAGGGGTTATAAATAGACTTGGCTATGGGGAGATGTTGTTTTTCTGCATGGAAAACGCTGCCCTAGTTCTGTTTCATCAATCTGCCACCAGAAATAGTCCTAATTTCTTGGAAATTTCTTGCTTCTCGAGTGTGGGTTAAAGCACTGCCTCGCAGGGGCTCCAGGGAGGGCAGGATGGGCAGGCTGAGCCCACCTGGCTTCAGGGCATGGCCAGAGGGACCCCAGAGGGGAACCTCTCTATCCTCTTGCCATGAGCAGCGTGCTGTGTATGAAGAGCATGTCCTGTGCCCTACACCATCTAATGGATCAGGGGCTCGGGGGGACACCAGGCTGTCATAGGGCTGTGTCCCTGTGGAGCTCACACACCATCTCTCCCCACAGCTGGACCCACAGGCCGTGCAGACAAAAAACTGGCACATGGACGTGATTGAGATGAATGGGGTAAGTGGGGCTGGGGGACCCACGGCCCCTCACTGTGATTGCAGCCCCGTCCCCTGCCTTCATATCAGCCAGGACTCACCCTCTGTCTCCCACAGATCAAGGTGGAGTTCTCCATGAAGTTCACAAGCAGGGACATGAGCCTGAAGAGGACCCCTTCCAAAAAGCAGACCGGTGTCTTTGGGGTCAAAATCAGCGTCGTGACAAAGTAAATGCAGGGCCAGGGGGGGCTGATCTGCTGTGGTCCCTCTGGGTGTGGGGTTGCACCACGTCCCTCCCCTTGCTCTGTCCTTACACCATGGTGTTCCCTTGCTCCCACCGACACCGGGAGCTTGGCTTTTGCTCTCTGCTGGGACTGCCTGCTCCCTTCACCAGCCCCACCCTTCCCACCCGGCGTGCCCATCCTGCCCCGGGCCGGGGTGTGCAGGGCTGGGCTGACTGCCGTGGAGTGCCCTGGGCACCTTTGCTCATGGATCTGCTTCCCGAGCCAGGCGCGAGCGCTCCAAGGTGCCTTACATCGTGCGCCAGTGCATCGAGGAGGTGGAGAAGAGGGGCATCGACGAGGTTGGCATCTACAGGATCTCTGGCGTCGCCACTGACATCCAGGCATTGAAAGCTGTCTTTGATGCAAGTGAGTGTCCTGGGGGAACATCTGTCCTTTGTTCCTGCGGGAGGGTTCTCAGGCACCAAGACCCCCCTGCAAGCCCAGGGTCTGGTTATTGCACTGCACGTGTGCACCATGTGGGGCTGTGCCCAGGAAGGGGCTGGGGGTGAGGAGGAGGAGGGTGTTGCTGGGGAAGCAAACACCCAGAGATCCCAGCCTTGTTTGTGCCTCGATGCCTCTGAGCTGCTGCCGCTGCTCCTGGCTGGCTCCTGGGAGACACTGAGTCAGGGAAACGTTGCAGATGGATTTGCAAATTGTTCCATGTCCCGTTACCCAGCCAGGCGGGAACCACTCGGCTTTTCCCAGCCTCAGCCTGGCTGAAGGGGCAGTGAACCCAGCAGTGCTGTCCCTGCTCTCCAGCTGGCAGCCTGCCTGGATTGCTGGAGTGGTGCGGGGGGTTGAGACCCAGAGGGGAAGGAGGGCAGGAGGTGTCACATGGGGTACTCTCTGGACAGATAACAAGGACATCCTGGTCATGCTGAGTGACATGGACATCAATGCCATCGCCGGCACACTGAAGCTCTACTTCCGTGAGCTGCCCGAGCCCCTCCTCACTGACAGACTCTACCCCGCCTTCATGGAGGGCATTGGTAAGGGCCTGGGCATGGGGAAGGGGTTGTTGTTACCCAGACATGGCTCTGTTTGGCATTGCCTGCTCTGGGATGGGGGACTCCTGAGGGTTCTTCCCAGCTCAACCCACTCTGTCCTGGCTGTTCTTACTGGCTCCAGGCCAGCTCAGGGATGGTGGTGCTGCTCCGCAGTGCTCACACACTGACTGCTGGGTGAGTGGTGGGTGCTGCTGCTGCACCAGACCCTGCCCTGAGCCCTCTCCCTCCTCATCTCCAGCCCTCTCAGATCCTGCTGCCAAGGAGAACTGCATGATGCACCTTCTCCGCTCGCTGCCTGACCCCAACCTCATCACCTTCCTCTTCCTGCTGGAGCACTTGAAAAGGTAACAGCTCGTGGGCTGCCCGGGCCAGGGGGGAGCTGCAGGATGGGTCTGTCTCGCTGCCTTGCCATGGGGATGGGACATGCACAGAGTTAGAGGTGCTCTTTGACTCCTGTGGTGCCTGCACTGGCTGATCCCAAAGTGGAAGCAGATGGTGGGCAGCAGTCAGGGCCAACAACAGCAGCTTGGTGTGGGCAGGCATGGAGTGGCCCTTTCCTCTCCCTGTCCCTCCAAGAGGGTGCAGCCCCAGCTGTGTCCCACCTGCCCCATCTCTCTGGGCTCTGGCATATTCACCAGGGTCCTGGCCAGGCTGCAGCCTGGGCAGACCCTTTAACTGATGTCCGTGTTGGCTTTCCACATCTCCTCTCTGTGGGCCCTGTAGGATGCTGGAGTTGTTCTGCCCCCCCAGAGCAGCCCCTGGTGCCCCAGGACCACCGGCCACGGTGCCAGCAGGACCTGTGCTGCCCTGGCCACTGATGGGCCAGCTCTGCATGTCCTCTGGCAACTCTTGGCTGCTTCAGCCGGTGTGCAGCTGTTTGGATGAGCTCTGTGGGGAGCAGCTGGCCTTGGCACAGGACAGGGAATCGACTGGGAGCTGTGCAGTGTCCCCCTGGCAGGAAAACAGTGCTGTGTCCCTTCCCACCAGTCCAGCAGTAGCTCCTGCAAAACAAGGTGCAGTAATCCCTGTCAGTAGAGGGTGGCCAAGACCCAGAGCCAGCCAGCTCTGTGGGCAGGTCCCAGAGCTGCAGGTGACATCTTGGGTCACCTGTGCCCAGGTGAGTGCAGCAGTGCGTGGTTTGACAGCCTTTATCTCACCCCAGATAAAGTCCATCTGAACCATTCTAGGGGTCACTGGGGGCCTGAGGAGTGTGGAGGGCCCGGGGCTGTGGGCAGGGCAGCAGAGCAGCACACAGAGCCTGGCCAGAGCCGGCTGTGAGCTTGGGACTGGGGCTCACGGCTCATGTTACTTGCATCATGAAGCTTTTTTTTTTTTCCTTCCCTCTGGTTTGGCTAAAACCAAACAGAAAAAGTGATTGATGCTGGGGGATGGGGAAGGAAAAATCCCTTTCCATCCTGAGAACTGGGCACAGCCAGTTCCCACATCTGCTCCTCTGGCCAGGGCTCAACCGAGCAGCCTGTGCTGGGAAGCACAGCTGCCTCCTAACATGGCAATGTTGTGGCCCTGGTTCCCTCGATGCTGGCCCGGGTCCCACAGGGTTCTTGGGGCAGGGAGCCCTGTGGGGAGCAGGTGCAGGGGGCACAGGAGCATCTCGTGCCCTGCCGGGACAGGGGAAGGTGGAGGCCCCGCAGCACCCGAGCAGGAGCAGGCGAGGGCTCTGCTGCTGCCACATCACAGCCAGGGCTCCCGGCCAGGCCCTGCGGCTGCGGCGGGGCCGTGAAGGGGGCAGAGCTCCCTGCCCTGCACCTGGGTGTTCGGAGGGCCGGGGAGGGCAGTGGCAAGCTGGAGCTGCCCTACTGGCACCGGGAGAAGGGAGAGCAGCCCTCGCCCCCCACGTGGCCCCATCCTGCACTAGGGGCTGACACTCCTCTCTCTGTACCCCACAGGGTGGCCGAAAAGGAGCCTATCAACAAAATGTCTCTCCACAATCTGGCCACTGTCTTCGGGCCGACACTGCTGAGACCCTCAGAGGGGGAGAGCAAGGCACACCTCACCTTGGCCTCTGACATCTGGTCCCACGATGTGATGGCCCAGGTAAGGGCAGTGCTGGCAGTGTGGGGACACAGCCTGCAGCAGCACCCCTGCGTGGGGAATGGAGGGGCACACCTGCCTGTCTGGGTGGATTTGTCACTCTTTGCTGCACAGGGACAAGCTGGGAGGCGGCAGCTCTTCCCCTTTTTGCAGTGACATCCCCATTTGCCTTCTACAGGTCCAGGTCCTCCTCTATTACCTGCAGCATCCTCCCATCTCCTTCACCGAGCTGAAACGCAACACACTTTACTTCTCCACGGACGTGTAGCCTGCAGGGAGGAGGCACCAGCTGCAAACTCTCCCAGCTCCCTGCTGGGGGCCACGGACTGGATGGCAGCCCCCAGGGAGACCAGCCCGGCCCGGGACGGTGCCGCCTGCAGGTCCTGTACAATCGCATTCCAGGGGCCCGGTCCCAGCAGGCACCGTGCCTCTCTGTAAAGTAGTTGTGTCTTATGTCCCTTCTTGTGTTCAGTTCAGGAATTGTTTTTATGTATATTTGCTCAACGGAAGAGGTAGTGACTGACAAGGGCTGTGGACACAGGCTTCCCCCTTGGCTAGTTTTCTCCTGGACTCCTTCCCGCCCGCTCCCTCCTCCCAGGCACCCCTGAAGCCTGCAGTGCCCCACGAGTGCCTGTTTTGCTGCCCAGCTCCCTTTGCCCCACGCCTGCATGTGCAGCACGGGCTCGCTCCGAGCCTGGGAGCTCACGGGGCTCCCTCCCCGGTGATGGTGACGACCAGCTCTGCTTTGACTTGCTGCCTGCGCAAACGTTGGACCCCGTGCCTGGATCCCGCCCTGGCCCGAGCAGATCTGCGACCACGAGAGCAGAGGAGCAGGAGCTGCTTCCTCCTCACCACGGCTCTTCTGGGTGTCCTCAGGCCAGTCCCCTCCACAGCCCTAATCCTGTGCTTTGCCCGTGTGTGTAGCATGGCGGTTCCTTCCCTCGCTGGATCTCGCCTCATTTTGGGATTACCCCTCACACAAGGCTGGAGTGAGAGGTGCTGTGCTGGTCTTGATCCCTGGCAGGCTGGAGGGATGGCCAGCCAGGCAGGTCTGCTTCCTGCACCATGGGCTGACCCCAAGTCTGTGCTCTGGCATCAGTAGGGTCCCATCAGGGGCCTGTGGATCCCAGATTTCCCCAGTGTGGAAATGTGGCAGGGCACAGGGTCCCTGCTGTACACCTGTATCTCTGCCATAGTGAGGCACTCACGCCCCTGCCAGCCCAGCACTGCCACGAGCATTGCATGCACCCTGTGGCAGAGCTTGCCAGGGCACCAGCATTCCTGCCATGGCCACGGGAACGAGGAGGGTTTTGTTCCCCTCCTTGCCCTTCCCCACCGCACCGGGCACATGGCAGCACATGGCCCTGCCTCGGTGGCTGCCAGAGGCAAGGGCTGTGCAGCAGCTGGATGGTCACCCAGCTTGGAAACCAGCACAGGAGGATGGGAGGAGAAAAGCCTTCATGGCCCTCCTGGATGAAGGCAGAAGTGCTTTGTCCTGTCTTTCTCAAAAAGCAGAGGCCACTGGGTTAGCCGTGCCCGGCCAGCTCAGGTCCCGCTCCGTGGCTGCAGTTCCTGAGCCCTGCCAGGCTGGTGACAGGAGCTGTCACGCCCCGTCCCAAGGCAGGGTGGCCACATGCCTGCCCTCACTGCCAGGCTGTGCTTGGCCACCCGAGTGCCCGGCTCCCGGGATGTCCCCACCTCCCACCCTCCCCCGTGGCTGTGGGTACCCCATGGGACACGAAACCTTTCGCTCTGTGAGCTGAGTCCGTGTTCCTGTGGGAAAAGCCCCCACGTCCCTGACTGCGTTGGCCCTGTGCTCTCCTGTGCCAAATGGAGATGGATGAGAAGTGACCAAGCGTGTCCCCAGCAGCGGCGTTGCCTTCACCCTCCTGACTATGGACTGTTGCAGGTGCTGCCCGGCCACCTGCCCCCCGTGCACCACGTCTGTCCTCAGCCCACCTCCCTGGGGAAGGCAGCACCTGCCAGCCCTGCACCAGCAAAGCAACCAAGGAGGGGAGGTCTCTCAATGCCCCTCCAAAGGGCTCACACTCCAGACCCTGCTCCTCTTGACTACCAGCTAAACAGAAGGGAAACAGCACTGCAGAAAATACCCAGGCGTCTGCCCTGGCCCTGGACCCAGTAAGGAGGCCGAGCTGTAGATCTGACTGCACGACGGACCCCTGTGTGTGTCTGATTTGTTACGTGTGTCCAAGTCTCTGTCCACCACACTGTCATTCCAGATGGAGACTCTGTACAGCCAAATCTCCCCCCACACGACAGTGGCTGGAGGCCTGGTCCCCACGACTGGCTTTTGCTTGTCCCTACAGGAAGGAAAAGAGGGGGGGTGAACTCTTGCAGCTACAGGTAGAATAGAACTGTTAATTAATATTTGACTTTCAAAAGTTGTTAAGGATATATTTTTGTTTGTGTTCTGTTTCAATTTCTGTAGATTATAAACTTTAAATGGCTGTAAAACCATGTGAGGAGAAAAAAAATGTTAATAAAAATGCAAAGCTCCAATATTTGCACAAAAGAAGCCCTGTGGTGTTGCTATTTGCACTGATCACCGTGGCATGACAGCTTCTCCTCTTTCTGTTGCAGAATTTTTGCTAGTTGTACTTCAAGCCAGTGGCATAACCACAGGCATCGTGCCAGGCAATATTTGAAGAGATTTCTTATGGTTTGGGCTACATCCTTACATTTTGGAGGGAAAAAACCTGGACTGTCTGGAGCCAGCTTGTTTAATCAGCCTAGAATTACTCAAGCTTAAAATTCAGCTGACTTGCACAGCTCCTGGCCTGAGGACACTGAACAGGCACAGCGAGGGACATCAGGAGATCTGGAACTCTCATCTGATAGATCACATGGTGGTCTCCCCACATCTTCCCGTGTGGGAATGGGAGACAGTGTGCCTCCAAACTGGCCACTCTATCAGCCAAACCAGCCTGCTCATATTGCTCCTCCAGGGATGCCAAACTGGATGCAAAGGAGGAGAAGTGGGTGGGAGAACCCCTATTAGGTGTGCGCACTGCATTTGAAATCCCACTGCCCCAGCAAGATGGTGATGGGTACTGGCCTTTATGGAGTAGCTTAATGAAGGTTATAAATGGCCCCCTGGAGTCTGAGAACAGAGCTTAGTTAGAAGAGCAGGAGGGCAAACAGGAACACAACATAAAAAGGCAGCAGCTCCTTGAGCTAACAAACATCTTGCCTTCAGCATCAGCATTCTGCAGAATAACACTTCACTCCCCTCAGTGTAACACTGGGGCACTCTGAGGTGGCACAGGGATGTGACAGGAAGCAGACTGTATGCTGAGTGAATGCCCAGTTATCTGTCAAACAGTGGTTTGTTCTCACAACTCTGCTTTCTAGTCTCACTGTCAAACTGCTGGAACTAATGGGGCGAGCCTGGGGCAGTTAAAGCAGTAGCAAGATTATTTGTGCTCTCACAGCGAGGTTAAATCAGGCTAGCCAAGTGGCTACAGAGAATTATACCTCAGCAATAACCTCTTTTCTTTCCCCTTAAACTGTTTTGTTCATCTGCCAGTAACCACAGGCTAAGGATTCCTTTCTGCTTTTCCCTTTAAGACATGGGAAAGAAATCTGGCGCTCATCTCTGTACTTATGAAATAAGACAAGTTGTGCAGATGGTGGTTTGTCTTCAGATGGTATTTTAAGAAAAGCCTGGAACAAACTTATTTCTCCACAGGATCTTACCTCTCCCCGACAGAACGGCAAGCTGCAAACTGGTAACTGCTAAACGCTTGCAGCACGTTCAAACACGGGTAACCTAAATCGGTGCATTTCTGTTCGAAGGTTGTCCTCCTGCCTCTTTTGATGCTGGCAACAGACTTAATCAAAATCAGACGCAAAGGACTGAAGAAGCTCAGAGTCCAGGCGTGTTTCCTGGAAACTGACAGTCAGCTGATCCGTCCTGGAGATGCTGCTCTGCCCCTGGCTCCATCCTCACTCACGCCGCCCGAAGCAGCTCGCCAGGCTCGGAGCCAGAGTGTTGTTAGTCCTTCAGGAAAGCGGCCAACGCCGTCCCGCTCGCACTGGTGAGGACTCCAAGGCAGTGGGAAGGTAAGCCTGATGGTTCTGCCGTGCTGCAGGCCCTCAGCAGCAGCAGCAGCAGCACGGGGGCAGCAGGGAGGCTGCTCCCCAGGGGCCCCGCCCCTACCGCAGGTAGTAATCAACTGCGGCCGAGAACGCGGCGAATCCTCCACAGCCGATCACCCCGGCCTTCAAACCCGCTGCAAGGCAAGAAGGGGGGAAATGAGCCAGAAGAGGAAAGATACTTCTCCTCCCAGGAACTCACACTGTGCTGGCTCAGAGAGCTCACACCTGCAGGAAGGTGGCAGCCACTCCGGGGCCCCTTGGCACTGGCCAGGGTGAGGGGGAGCCTGAGGTACAGCCCTCACTGGGACCAGCAGGACACCCGGGCTGGGTGCTGTGTTGCTCAGTGTCCCCAAAGGGACAGAAGAGAACACGTCAGTGGCCACTGCTGATTTCGGTGTGCTCTGATCTGGGCACTGCAGGTGGCTTTGTGGGACTAGAAAGGGACAGGAAGAGCAGCCACTGCTCTGAAAGCTCTGTGAGGATTAGGTCAAGCACAGACACAACTTAACAAGCTCAATTAGCAGCACTTTCAAGAGAGCTTTCCTTTCTTTTATGCTCTATGGACTGGTTTTTTTACTTCAGGAGAGGTGTGAGAAGTGTGTGAGGAGAGGTGTGAGCAGCTCTCTTCCTGCTTGGGGCCTTTTCCAGATGTTATTACCACTCAAGGCTTTCCAAAATCTCCACTAGTGCTGCTGGACTAAAACCCAGTGCTCCTACTCCCATACATCTGTTTGATATGTAACAAAGGAGGAAAGCATTTCACACACTGTGCAAATTAAGAGTTACTGCCAGTGAAATAGTAGATATAAGTAAAGCTCTGTTAACACAAGAGCCGTAGTTTCTGAGTTGTTCTGTATGTATTTCTGGCTTCCTCCTCACCACACCACAGAGTGTAGATAGCCAACACCATCTCCTCATTTTTCTTTGTGTGAATGCCGTTGATTTTCCTCCAGTCTCACTCTCCTGTACAACCCAGCCTTCCCTGAGCACCTATATCAAAAACAAGACTGCAGTTCTGCCAGCCTGGAGCACACACTCACCTTGGCTTCACCACAGCCCCGTGCAAGGAGGTTTGCAGCGTGTGTTCCACACAGAACACTGTGTGCTGCATAACCAAACTGCAGCCCTGTCACAGCAACAGCGCCCAGCAGGCAGCACCAACCTCTGAAGCCGATGGCTCCTCCCGTGATGCAGCCACTGATAACGCTGTTCTTCCAGTCCGACTTCCCGCGATACTGGGCAATTAAAGACCACAGTCAACAAGGACATACGGAACAAACACTCGGCATCTGTACTGATAAGCAAGAGAGATTAAACGGCCTTCCAGCCCCCTCTCAGCTGAGCATGTTGTTCCCTCTGTTCTCAGCAGGTGGCCCTGCACTCCCAAACTTGCAGGGCCAGGAGAGGAGGAAGGAACAGGTCACTGGGAGAGGTAAGACAAATCCATGTGGTGCAATGCAGTGCTATGGGGAGGATCCTCAGGTGAGCTGATACAGCCCCAGAACACAGCACTGAGCACAGGCAGCTGCTCAGGGGGGTTAAAGGTGCTGTAACTCCCTGAGTGCAGCTGGCTCTTGGCAGGGCTGAGAGCCACAGCACCTGCTGACAGAGATGTGCTATTTCCCTAGCCAGGACGTGCTGGATTTTCACCACTGCAGAGACCTCTTTGTTCTGCTCCACTGTGCAAGCAGATACACTTTCCTTCTAGAGGAGTAAAGAAATGACTGTATCTTTCAATTAAAAGGCAGGGCTCAAATTCATAACAGGGTGGGCTTACTATTTAAGAAAATGTTTGATAGATTTACTGCTAAGCTACATGAGGTCATTTCTTGCTGTTGAGAACAGGCCTGTTCCTTAAGAAGTTTAATCAAAGGATCCCATTCTGCATATGGAATTTTTAGACACTCAAATTACCACGTTGCAACTCACGGTTTGAGTTTTAAAGTAACAAGTACTTGTAGCTAGGGTTTAAAAAGTAATGCCTACACTTGCCAACACATTCAGGACTTAAATGGAAAAGGACTTTGCTATGGCATGTTCACTGTGTCAGAGAACAGCAGCTCTGAAGACGAGTCTCAAAGCAGAAAAGCTCTGCTGGCCAAGAAAGAGCCAACCAGCCTATCCCAAGCTGTCCTATTGCAAAGGGGATACACGTCCTCAAGTGGATCCAGCACAAGACTATTAAGTGTACAATAAAACACTTCTCAGTGATTAAGAGGGTCTCACTCACAGACTCCACCATGCACTCCGTGCAGGAGAACATGGCACCCACGATGGCGAAGTTCTTGGCGTAGGAGATGCCCCTCTGCCCCATGTCCTTGAGCACCTCCTTGGCCGTGGGCGTGCGGTAGGGATCCTTGGGGTCGAACCCCACGTTGGTGTCGATGCCAGCCGTGAAGATCCCGAAGGCCCCTCCCAGGACAAACCCTGCCCACGGCAAACAGAGCGAACACAGCAGGGTGAGCCGCGGCCGCTGTGCTGGCCCCGTGGGCGCTGCAGAGAGCCCGTGCAGTGCTGGGGAAGGCCATGAGCTCCAGGGAAGGCAGGGACAGCGATCCCTCCCCGCCACCCCTGGCGGGCACTGCAGGGGGCTCAGGAGCAGGAAAACCAACCGCGAGGGCTGCGGCCTCTTCTCCACCAGCCCCTTTCCCGACTCCACAGGGCCCCCCCGGCCCCAGTTCCCTGAACCTCCCCACAGGGGCTGCCCCGGCCCCTCAGCCGCCCCCTGTCCCCTCAGCCTCGCCCCTTGTCCCCTCGGCCTCTCCCCTGTCCCCTCCGCACCTCCCACACAGGCCAGCGCCGCCTTGAAGGGGCAGCTCTCCATGACCCGCTCCACCATCTTCTGCTCCTCGCTCTTGGGCGGGCAGGGGATGCCGCCGAGGCTGGCGGGGTCCCACGCGCGGGGCCGGCGCTTGTCGCCCACGAGGTGCTGCAGCAGGACGCTGTACTGCACCACGGGCGGCGGCGGCGGCGGCG
>JAWWMP010000050.1:3956987-4053583 GCA_035047865.1 Dendrocincla tyrannina | reverse complement strand
GCTCGGACCCCGAAGGGGGGCTCTGAGGGCGGCTCGGACGCCGAGGGGGGCTCTGAGGGTCCGTCGCGGCCCCGAGGGGGGCTCTGAGGGTCCGTCCCGGCCCCGAGGGGGGCTCTGAGGGTCCGTCCCGGCCCCGAGGGGGGCTCTGAGGGGCGGCCCCGGCCCCTTCGTGTCTCAAGGGGCTCTGGCAATAACCAAAACCTGTCTTTCCGTCACAAAAAGGCCAGCTTTGTCAAATCCTGCAGGCACTTTGGCTCTGTTGGGTGATGAGGTGAGAAATGGTGCTTTTCCCCCACACAAAACAAGGTGCTGTGAGCGTTAAAAATATTGTGTTTTGCTTAACCTGTTTTACTTTTTTGTACTTGTGCGCTAGAACCGGTTTTTATCCCCACAAGTGACAATAAGTCTGTCTTAAAAAATGGCTTTTGGGCTTCTTATTTGATATTTTTCAGTTTTAATTTTTAAAGTTACCCATAGGCTTTTAAGCTCCTGAGAAACAGCTGTGTTGGTTTCGATAGGATGCGTTGGATTAGTGTATTACAGTAATTGAAAATTAGTTAAAAGATTAAGTAATTACTTTTAAATGATGCGCTAAGTATGAGATCTCCCCGACAGCCCAAAGTACAGCGCTTTAGAGGTCCCAAAGTTATATACTGTCTTTTCTTTTTTTATCCTTTGCTCTCTGCCCTGCCCATGTCTTCGTTTAGGCCGGGATAGGTAGGTTCAAATAACGATTTAAATTGATGGTTTTATCCCTTCAAATATTTAATTACACGAAGTTCAATAACTTTCCTCTAAATTCCACTGCCCTCTGCTGGCGGCACCAGCGGGGCCACCTGCCCGCTGCTCTTCCCTCTCATTCGTTTTTTAATCCTTTTCTTTGCTTGTTTATTGGGGTTTGGTTTGGGGTTTTTGCCCTTTTTTTTAAGGTCAGAAGCCCTGGAAAAGCATGCTGTTAGAAAATCTACTACAGCAGGATCTTCACAAGGTAGAGGAGGTTGCAGGCAGGATGATCTCCCTAAGGAGCCCTGAACTTCAGATTGCAATCTTCTCCTTGATCCAAGATAACCTTGCTGGGCTGATCTCGGAGTCCCATTGCAAAGCTTAATTTCCAAAGGCACAAAGGGAAAAAAGGATATGTTGGATTTGAATTTTCAGCACAGAAAGTTTATATGTGAAGTTGGAATGTTGCTTTGACTTGCTTTTCTCAGTTCCTGGGTTTTGGAGGAAACGCTGTGTTACTGTTTGTTTGTAAATACAGTATTTGTATAAATATTTTGTAAATAAGATTATAAAAATATATATTTATTTATAAATATTCATATATCATTATATGCTGTATTTCCCCCCGTTAGATATTTAATAGTTTTCTTCTTTTTCCATTCATGCTGTTCCATGTTGTACATATGAACAAATACTTGTGCTTGAGTATCTGAATAATCTCATCTGTCCGAACAGATTTTTGTGTGTGGGTGAAATCAGATGGAGGATTAAGGATCTGAGAGGGAATATGAGAGTTCAACACATCGTTGGTAAATAAGTTGTTCAGATGAAACTTTCAGCTGTTGCTGCTTCCCGAGCTCCTGAACCTTCATTACTGCAGGTGTGTGCAGCAGATGTGCCCAGTGCTCTTCCTGCTCCAGGCCCTGGTTCTGTCCCTGACACCACCCCTTCATCCTGGAGCTGTGCAGTCCACCACAAGAGCTTAGGTTATTTTTACCCTTGCTTAGCCCCACGAAACGGAACACTTTCATTTCGGTGAGTGTGTCTCTTGCCCGTGCAGATGGTGCCGGGTTTTTGTGCTGCTCCGAGGAGCTCGGCGTCTGTCTCAGCAGAGGGCAGCACATGGCGACACCGAGTCATTGCGGTTCACTCGACCTTTACAGTGACTCGCTCTTTCTCCCACCCTTCAGGATTCTCCTGACAGGATAACCCTTGGAAATAATGTGGGTTTTGTCTGAAATCCTGCGTTTGCACATGTCTTAGCTGTAGAGTTCCCAGGTTTTGAATAGGCTCGAGCTGTCATTTTTGGCATTGCTATTAAAAAATTAAAAGAATTTTTCACAGCACTCAACTTTATTTTGTAAAACTGCCAGTTCCAGAGTCTTTTCTGAAGTTATCCAACTGGGCAGGAAGTAGCTGAAGGTGGAAGTCAACAAGAATTAGATCTAATCTGCTCTTTTTCACTCATGCCTACCTGTGGGCACCTTTTTTCCCTTACCAGAACTTGATGTAGGAGAATGAGAGGAAGAGAGGATAAATTGATGGATACTTTAATGAAAAAAGGAAAAGCTTTCAGTCACCACAAGCAGAAGAAAGCGTGGCTGTTTTTCAGGTGATCACACTGCCAACCTCACCTGTTGTGTAGCAAAGAGGTTTCCAGTGGCTACAAAAGGAAGGGTGCTGGGGCCTGCTGGCCTTTGTTCACATCCTGTGATAGTCTCATCTACACATTAAGCTTCATCCTTTCCTACTTCTCATCCAAGTTGTGAATGTAGTATTTTATCTCTAAGAGATTTTAGATTTGGAAACGCATTGGAGGAGTGAAGTGCTTTGTGAAACGTTCTGGATTCAGTGAAGGAAAGCTGCTTTCACTTCTGCACTTCCCTTGGCATTTGAGTTTAACCAATCTATTTGGTGGATAGTGCAGTCATTTTTCTGAGGAAGCAAGGCTTTCAGTGTTGGGGAATATTGTCACTACCATGACAAACAGCTAAAGTACTGAAAAAAGGTTAGACTGTAGTTAAATGGCAGGTATTTGGGAGTTAAAAGGCATCCTGACTCACTGATTTTTTAAGATTTTTTTCTTTAGGTCAATATAAAATAGATTGCAGGGAGAGATCTTTCAGTAAAATCTCCTTTTAGGATCAGCAGACTTGTTCCTTGTGACTGTGTTCTGGAACTCAAAGAGGAGGAACAGGATGTGGCTTTTCAAGATGAGTGTTTGATCCTGTCTGCTCGCTTTCAACGTTTGAGATCTCAAAGTGTACCTCCCCTTTGAAAGTAAGGTGGTTTCTTTGTGTTTGTTCCACTTCAGCAAGTTACTCCTTCTCCTCTTCACAATTTCCCTAATATTACACATACTTTTGTTTTCACCTATAAAATTTGAAATGCACTTGTGTGGTCTAAAAAAAGATCTGTGTAAAGTTTCAGGCATCATCATCTCCCAGGGATTTAAGCTGTTGCTATAGAAGCCTAAATTCTCTTTGAGAGACCTTTCCAATATGAAGAAGTTGATACTGCAGGAAAGTTGTCATGGAAATATGCAGCACACAGAGAAAGGAAATCTCAATGTGATGACTGTTACATAGCCTTAGCCAACGTGGTGAAGTGGCTTCATATCTGGAGATCTGATTCTGCAGATTCCCTTGGTTGTGTTCCAGTGGGCTGGAAAGCTATGGACTCCAACCTACAGAAATAAATTAATTAACATTTATATAACCAAACATACCTCTTCAACTTAGTGAGCTTTATCCAGACTCAAGTTTCCTCGCTGCATAGTAATGTCTAAGAAGGACTATGGCACTATTCCTTGGGCTACCCACCCTCCAGATGGAGGTAGGGTGCCTTTGGGGCTGTGTTTTGGGACTCATCTGTTCCCTGGTGTCAGGACACTGGGGTGGGCACAGGAAACAGCATTATCTGCAGCCACTCTGGTTTCTCTGCTGGAGGAAACCCCTTCCAGGTATCTTTGGCAGGCCAGGGGATTTCCAGCAGCCTGGTTCTAGTGGGGGATGAGCTCCAGCACAGCTTTTTATTGTATTTCTGGCATTGACCACTCTGAAAGGATCTATAGAGCTGCCACTGTTGAAATGAGGCTTTCAGAACCATTTTTTCTAAATGACTAACTAAAAGTAGTTTATTCTGCAAGCTTCAGTGCCATTTCAGATTTGAACAGGAGCCTTTTGTGTTCAGCTAAGTGGTGGTATAAGCATATCCATCTCCATAAATTTCTTGTCCACTAATACCATCACCAAGCCTGGTTGGTTCCCTGGTTTCAAGCTTTTTGGGCCTCTCACTAAAGCCTCCTGATATCTAATAGATGTGATTATGAGTGAGCTGCCTTTAAATATCTGTTACCAGTGTCACCATGGTAACTGCTGGAAGAGTTTCTTGCTGGTAGAAGGTTTCCAGCTCCCCAGGATACAACAGGGCAAAATGCTTAGGCTGTTGTTTTCATGGTTTGAATGAGATCAGAAAGGGGTAAAAAATAACATTTCTGATTTTTAATAGCAGTGAATGTTAGTGGTACTGAAAGGAGTAAGATTGATGTTGAAGTCTGTCCTCAGATCAGAGAACAGAGGGCAGTTACACAGGCAGGGACAGCCCAAACTTTCCCTGGACGGCGTGCAAGCTCCTGTAGGAATAGAAAAATGTCACTCCCTTTGACTGAGCCAACATTTGGCCTTTGTTTTGATACTGTCAACAAGTGAACTAATTAATCCTAATAAAGGATGCAAAATCGTGATAGTCCACTTGTCCCAGGAGCAGGCAGAGTCGCTGAGTGATTCAGTGTGGAGCAGAAAACATTGAGCTGGTTTGTGTGTTCTCACCTTATTTCTCTGCATGGCCAGACTGCTACTTCTCTCTCTAGGCCTTTCAGCTGCCTTCAGGCCAGTGGTGTCAGTTGGGTAATGCTCAGAGTGACTTTCTTGCTGTCCTAGATTTCCAAATCTTCCTCTTTCCTTCTCTCACATCTGCTTTCTTTTCCAAGTTCCTGTTGTGTGGCTAATCAATCCTCCTTTGCTCTGTAATGGCAGTTGTTTCTGTCAGCTTCCACATGACAGATTCACTAATGTCCCTCATGCAAACTGTATCTCTTCAGGGTGTTTTGCTTTCATTTATTTATTTACTTATGATAAACAGGTCAAAAACCCCATAGGGCACTTTTTCCTTTTCGTGCAATCTGTTCTCTTGCTTCATTACCCTCCTGCTTGAAAAACTGCTGGAGATTTAAAATTATCCCTTGCTTTTATAGAAACGTGGGGAGCTGAGCCCCTGTCCCTGCTGCTCTCCCCCTTCACTGGCTGTGCCTCCTGCTTTGGGCACTTAGGCCTCCTGCCTTTTGGCAAGGGAGGATCCCATCCCTGTGACAGGCTGTGTATGGCTGTTCTGCACAAGGGATTGGGACCTCATGGAGGGGAGCAGTTTGCGTCCACTTTGGGTTGTGTGTGGGGACAGCTGCCAAAGCAGAGCCCAAGCAGTGGTCCTGAGCACCTTTGCTGGAAGAGTTCTACCTGCAGGATGAGCTCATGCTGATCAAGGTTGATATTTGTCCTTACCTGCCTCGTGGGCAGCGTGAGCCACATACTGAGATCTTTTTTTTTGCTGAGCTGAAAGATGCTTTTAATTGATTTTAGTTATAAGGTTTATTCCATGCCACATTTGGACTAAGCATTTAAAATCTCAAGTGAATGTGGTTACTAACCAAGAAATGCAAGGAAATAATTTCCTAAGGAATCTTGAAAGCAGAACCTGGGGCTCATGATGTGATTTGCTTGCATTATAGCACTACTTGTGTTCTTCTGTAGCATTGTGGTTCATGCTGGAGGATCTCAGTGTTTGGGTACTTCCACCTTCAGCTGTATGGTTAAATTTCTCAAGTCTGCTGAGTTGATTTAAAAGTTTAAGCAGCAGCAAACATGTTTGTTCATACAAGCTGCCTAGAAGGAAGGAATTGCTGAACATTAATTTAGGTTCTCCCTTTTTTCTTGATTTCATTACATCATCAAAAACAAACTTCTACACTGAGTTTGTGTGTGCCTCTCTATAACGATGTGCATGTCTTTTTGAAAACTGCTGACTTCTTATATGCGAGTTAAATCAATGGGCACTATAGACCCTTATTAACTTGTGATATTTAGTCAGTAATTTAGGTGCCTCTATTTCCTGATTTGTAAAATAGATACTGCAGTGATCAACTGATTCTGTTCAAGTATCTGTAAGAGATGGAGAGGGGAAGAATGAGGTGGAAACTCTAAAGACATTGCTGTGTGGGGAATCAAACCTTACTAGCAGCCTTTTTTCTGAAGTCCTGCTCTGCATCAGAGGGCTTGTTCATCTCCTGGGACTTTGAACTGCTTGTGCCTCAGCAGTCCCCTCTGTGAGTGTGTCCTAGTTCTGCTGCTGGGCTCCCCGGGATGCTCCCTGTGCATCTGGGCACACCCTGCAGCTCTCCTTCCGTTCTTCCTTCCATTCAGGCAGTTCCACTGCGAGTCCCTCGGAAACAAAGCTCATACCTCAGGTCTTTGATTTGCATCACCCTCAAACCTACCAAAAAGTTCAAAGCAGTGGGACGTTGCTCCAGCATCCCGCTGGGCTTTTTAATTCTAAGGCAGCCTCCAGCACACATCTTCTCTAGTCCTTAATTTTCCTGTGCAGCTCTGCATTGTCAGGGATCAGCAGAAATTTAATGAAATGTTTTTCTGTTCAGGGCTCCTTAGCATTTCCAGTGGGTACCTGTTGGAATTCCTTCCCCGTTAGGTGATAAAATGCAAGGTTTTCCAGCAGGTGATGCCTGTGGGACAATAAGTAAAGGGAACAAGTAGGGCTGTGCAGCATTTTGCCTGTGTAGGTAGTAAAAACTTGCTGTGCTACTTGAATATGGTAATTCTCTATGAATTGTTAATGAATGCCACGTTCTAACCTATATATCAGAAAACTAACAGTGAGGAATAAGAAAATATAAAGGTACTCCCTTTCCTCTAAATATTTCGTTTAGTCATTGAAATAAAAAAAATCAGTGAAATAAACCCACATAAATCTTATTTTACTTTTTGAGGGAAGACCATTGAGTATGGCCTTTTTTGCATGTTTAGATTTATTCACATTTGAATAGCAGAGTGACTGCAGTGAAGGTGTCCTTGGTTTGTTGCTGTCTCTGATGCTTAAGGAAGTGCAGATACTTGAAAATTGCAGAAATAAACATTGGATGAACGTGTGCAAAAGTGATCAGAGACTTTTATTTTAAATATATGAAATATGATGAGTATTCCTTCACTACATAGATTTCCTTTCTCATTTCACCTTTTTCTGTGGGTTGGCTTTTTTTTTTTTTTGTAAATAGATGTGTGTTAACTCTTCAGTGTTCTCAGAAATGACAGAAATACTGAGAAATGCTGGCACATCTTGGAGACTCTTACTTTTGAAACAGACAGTTTCCTAATTCTATTTTTGACTGACTTAGTGGCTGTTCCCTTGGAAATTTTAAAATTGTTGTCTCATCTTCTGAAATTTTGGCAATAGGCACCAGAGGAAGCTGTTTTTCTTGTCTTCTGTAGCACTCCATGTTCCATAAAACATATCTGCCTTTTTTCACTCAATTTATTTCATGTGGTCTTTTCCAGCAACTTTCCTCTAGTTGTGGGTCAGAGCTGGCAGCCAGGCTGAGCCCCTCAGGTGTAGGGCTGGGAACATGGAGCTGTGAGGAGTCTCTTAAAAAACGAGTCTGAGTTCTCCGAGTCAGCACACACAGGTTTCTTGTGCTGGTGGAGGAGCCTCTTTGGCAGCAGCTGGGGAGTTCACTCATTACATCCACCCATTTCATCAGCATCATCTTGTTGACTGAACAGCAGTTGTTTTTGTCAAAATGCAAAGTGGAGCCCCATGATTCATTCTGCAAATGTCCACTAACGGCGTGGACTTCCTGACATCTGCACTGCAACTGAGAAAAGACAGAAGTCTGTAGCAGTTATGTCCAAAAAGAAGGAAAGCAGTGAGTAAATGCTGTCCCAAAGCCATGGCTTGACTCCACTAATACCCACTGTCTGATGCAGATTTTCCTTTGTAATTACTTTTGGGTTTATAACTCCAGACAGCAATGTTCCAAGCCTTATGACTGAATTAGAGACTTGCTTTAGAAAGGCATTGTTATTGACATAATAGCCTTGTTTATGGAATTTCTCTCCTTTGTAATTAAGATTGTTTCATGCACAAAAGCAGTTAAATATGGCATAAATATCTGTAAATGCAAAGATATTTTAAATCTTGTTCCTTGTGTGAGCCTTTTTTCCATACTCTGTGCATTTGCTTCTCAAATGAGCTGTGCCACTCATAATTCTGTCCTTTGCCTGTTTCATTAAGTTGCCTCATCCATATTTGTTCTTGTGAAATTTCACAGGTAACGCAGTTTGCAACTTAAATCCTTTGAAATCCTCAAATGCAGTGTTTTAGAGGTGTATTGATTCACAAGGTTTGGTCTTATTCTCCCATACCTTATTGCAGAGTCGTGGGAGCAAGTGGATTGAGCAGAATGCAGGCAATATGTTCACTGTTACTTTGTCTGTCAACTGAATTTACCAGCTGGGTGAGAACCTGGCAGATACTTTAACAAAGTTTATATTGCTACTTGAAATTGTTTTCTCACCCTGGCTGTGTGAAAGTAATTGTGGGTCAGGCCCTGGACAGGCCACAAGCTTTCTTGATGAGTCTAGCAACTCATTTTAGCTGTTTGTTTCTGAGTTGTTTGTTCACTAAACAGAAAGGCAATTTTTCAATTCAGAAGGTTTTGTGCTGAATAATTCCTTGGTCTAAGTAAAGAGATCAGATAATTATAGCCATAAGTGCTACCAGTAAACCTCTAAATAAACAAATATACTGTCTGGTCTTGTTTGGTTTAGGGAAATTCTCCACCACTATTCCAGGCTGTCTACCCAAGCTGAAGTGTGTAAATGCTGTCTCCTTATGTCCAAACATTTAATGTTTAGGTTTGGGTCAAGTTATATTTATCAAATGTAGCAAAAATATATTTGAGAGTGAAATACAGTAGCTCATCTTCCCTTCCCATCCCCTCATTTCAGTCCCTTATTTGTCTTGGCTGAAGCACAGGGAACTCTCTGGAGCTGCCAGTGCTGCTGTCCCTCTGAGCCCGTCGCAGCTCCCCAGCAGTGGCAGAGGCACTGTGCTGCTGCCCAAAGGTGTGTGTTTCCTCAGGCAAAGGTGTCTGCAGCTGCTGTCCCTCCTGTTTGTGAGCTCGGGGTCCAGGCACCCGCAGGTGTTTGCCCCCAGCCAGTGTTTGTCAGCTGCGTCTGGGCCCTTGGGAAGGTGGTCCATCATCAAAGCAGAGGGAGTGACCTGCAGTCCCTGCACCACCTAAGTGACCTCATTGCCAATGCATGTGTCAGGGAAGGTAGGGTCACTTCCTCAGGGAGGAGAAACACAGGGCTTGCAGATCAGCTGTCTACGAGAACTTCCTCCTTATCTGAGCTGTGAATAATCTCAAAAACTCTAGCTGTGGAATGTGTAAAAGTACAGAATGGGTAAATTCTGCACTCTGTCCTTGGGCATGGAGGAAACTGGCAGAGGAGGCTGGATGGAAGGGCTGGTGCCTTGTATGTTGTCAGACTTGGAACAGCACTTGGTTGAATGTTCAGGGACTAACAACTAATAATGTTTGCTTGAGACCTGCCAAACGTAGAGCATTATCACATGGTAAAGAAGTTATGGGGTGCTCTTTTTCTTGTTCTGGTGTTCTTGGAGACAAGAGTTTCTCACTCTTAAGAATATCAGAAAGTTGGATCCCAAATCCATAATCTTCAGAAGGGATTTGGCTTAGGCTTATTCTGTTTCTTAAGGTTTGGTTACTCTGATATAATAGTGCCAACGCTGAACTGAAACATAAATTTACTCTTGGCATAACAGTAGCTCCCTTCAGGCCCCTTTGGCATCTGGAATAAGGAGTTCCAGAGGATGTGGTAAGGTTGGGCTACTCAGATCCAGCAACACTTTTTTAATATGGTAAATCATCCCTGTTTCTCTACTGGAGGCTATAACTGTAGTGTCAACATGGTTTATATACCAGGCTCGCACTGCCAGGAGAGAACTCCTGATCTGTAGTCACGGCCTGGGAAGGTCTTTGGTCAGAGACACCAGAATGTGACCAGCCCCTTCTCTGGACAGTCAGGCAAGAAGCCCAGTTCTAAACACCTTAGGCTTCTGTCTTTGAAATTTGGATTTGATTTAGCTTTGCATCCCCTCTTTTGCCTGCTTTAACTCTGTTAAGACCTCTGGCCTTTCCCTTCTGTTTTCAAACACTAAATTCTCTTCAGAAAGCTTAAGAAAGAGGAATTTTCTCCAGAATTGTTCACCCTTGTCTCTTATTTGCTCTCATCTAAATAAAGAACTGGTTGACCCTTCTTGGACAGCTCAAGAGAAATCACTCAGGACTGATTCTAGTTACTTGTGTAAAAGCTTCTGCCTTAATGTGTCTTCCTTCCCTGCACACATACACACTGCCACTTTTTTGAGCAATGTGGAGGCAAGGGAAATGTCACAAGGTGTCCTGGCTGTGATTGCTGGCACTCTGGGGGAGCGATTATTGTTGTGGAATATAAAAGCTTCTGAAAGCTGCCTCTGTGTTTTCACAGAGACAAATGCCTTCCCTCTGTGCCACCTCCGTGTCCTTTCTCCATGGTGTGTGCTGGGTGTTTTTGCTCGACTGGGTCACGCAGACCAGGCTGGGGTTTGGGCTGTGCCCCGTGTCCCGCTCTGCCCTTGGGATGATGGGATCCTGAAGGAACTCTGCATCTGCTTTAAGGATTGAAGCATCTCCGTGCTTTGTACGGAGGATACAAATGACTTACTTGCATAAATCCTCCTAGCTTTGATGAAAATATAATATTTGTCATTCCCCTGAGTAAGCAAGTGTGCATATGTGTGTGTGCTGAATGCCAAGGCGCCGGTGGAGCCAGCCTGCTTCCGTCTGTGAATCATTTCTCAAGCAGCTCTGTGTCTCACTGCAATGTGGTTTTCCTCTCAGGGAAGCACTCGAGCTCTGAATCTTCAGTCTGGTTTGCACATGCTGTCAGAAGCTAGTGGGAGGCAGTTTTCTTTTTAATGAAGAAAAGAGGACAAGCTTTCACTGTAAGTATTTTAATATCTTTTACTTTTATTTAAAGTGGGAACTGTATTATCTGTGGAACAATTCTTTGGGTCAGTAATGTGTTCTTAGGGTGAAGGGACCTGCTTTGCTCAACAACACTTTTATAATAGTATCTCTAA
Source organism: Dendrocincla tyrannina (assembly GCA_035047865.1). Taxonomy (NCBI): domain Eukaryota; kingdom Metazoa; phylum Chordata; class Aves; order Passeriformes; family Dendrocolaptidae; genus Dendrocincla; species Dendrocincla tyrannina. Next base: position 4,042,585 of record JAWWMP010000050.1, on the reverse strand, counting down.
AACTAAATTGATTCCAAAAATGTGCAGTGTAAACAATCCTGTGTTAGCTGAAAATGAGCTGGGGGGGGTCTGAAAGGCAGTACAACCACAAAAAGAAGTACCTTCTTGAGAACTGGCTACTGAATGTTACTTCTGCCCAACTACATAGATTCAGTGACAGGAGGGTTGAAGCAGTTTCTGCTTTCTCCTCTGGCAATTTATGGTTGTTCCCTGACAGTTAAATGAGGCAGGAGCACGAACAGACTCTCCTCTGGTGTTGCATGTGCACATAGTCCAGTGAAGAAAGGGCAGAAAGGAGCACGCTGCCAAGTGAATAGGTTTGGCAGCTCGTGTCCCTGCAGGGATCAGTGACAGCGTTGGGGAGCACAGGGACCCTCTTACAGCACTCCAGCAACGAGCTGCTCAGGTTCTCAGCAGGACCCTTTCATTACAGCAGTCGAACAGTTTTCCTTAAAATTGCACTGTGGACTGAAGCTTGATCATAATAACAATTGTAATGATAATAGCATTTATATAGCAGGTAATATGGCAGAGTTGTAGAGATGTGAATTAAGCCCTGTATGTGTAGCAGTAAAGGATTACTGGTAGAACTGGTTTGAAAACAGGGATTCTCTACCCCTTTATCTTGTATACAGTTTAAATTCTACATGTCCACTATGAATATTTTCTGTTTCCAAACTATAAAGTGTTCTGTGCCCCTGTAACCTCAGCAGGACAGAGACTTGATTTGCTGAAATAGTTTTTTGTGTGCACAATCTGACAGGTCACTAACACACGGGTACCTCACCCCAACACGCACTGAGGTGTGTGCTACCCCTTCCCTTTCAGTTCTAAACCAATTTAGATTCATTATGTCTCCCACCAAGGGGGGTCAGTCAGTCCACCAGTGGTCACCAAAGTCCCAGTTGTAAACTGTTGCTACTGTTTCTGAAATTTGTTCTGTTCCCGTTCGTTATGGATATTTTTAAAATGCAGAAGTCCTCCAGTTTGTCCTGTTGCTTTGGGGTTATATGCTCATCTTTGCAAAGAGCCCTTTCTGTTAGAAGTTCACACAGTCACTCATTTAAACGCTCAGAAATTCTCCATTTATTAACTTCAAGTGAGCTGTTCTGCACTTTAATGGAAGATAAATATCTCCTTAAGGGATAGCTCCTGGATCTCAATTATTTCTCTGCATTGTGATGGATGGAAAATGGGAGCCAGGGAAACATCCCAGCATGTGGCAATCTGTGAGGCTGCTCACTTGCTGCTGTGTAACAGATGTTGATTTATCTCATTTTTACTTTTTTTTTTCCTGTGGACTTCCTTTCCAAGGCAAATTAATATCTTCATAAATATTCTATTTAATGAACAATTACTTTCCCATTTTTACAAATGGAAAAACTACGGCATAGAAAGATGACCTGGCTGAGGGGGTACAGTCGCCTGATGCTGAAGGTGAGAGTAGAACCAGGTGGGATTCCAAGAGCACATATTGCCTGCAATAACATCCCTCTGTGCTCCGAGGGGACTGGGAGGCTGCCAGTCTGTGCATGTACCAGTCACGGTATCCATGTGGCCACACGCTGTGCATCTCTGTCTGCCATCCCAAAAAACATCATTCCTTCTTTTCCTTGTAGGTGTAGCTACCCTCTATGCTACAGAAATATTGTAATGACACGTAATTATTAGGCAAACCACTCCTAATTATTCTTAATTTCTTTAGCAATTAGGTAGCTCTTGCTCTGTCTAAAATGAAGCCTTCTTTTCTTCCTTCTTGTGGGTTGGCAAAACATGAAGTGACCATATGTGTCACTTGCTTTGTGCTGTATTCACTGGGACAGTAGTTCAAAGAAACTGGATTAATGAGCCATAGCTGCCTTGAAATGGTTCTCCAAAACGTTTTGTTCTCAACCTGCAATATACTGAACGTAAATTAAAACCATCTATTCAGGACAGAGTCATATTGGGGAAAGCCCTCCATGACCTAATTCTTCATAACGCTTATAGCGTGGTTGTAACTTCAAAAAGGGAGTTTGGAATCAATGCATCATTTTGAGCCTTCCTGAACCTTTCCTTTGATTTCTGACTCCAGAGGATGGATTTGAGCACTGTGTAAACTGATAGGTTTTCCCTGCCTGTCATACATCAAAGTACTGAGGAAACTGCAACTTAGAAAATGCATTCTCCAAATTCTGTAGTGTGGAATCACTTCCTGGATGTAGTTTTGATATGACTTGATAAAATTTGGGATTTATTGCAGAACCTCTGTGTATTCATTCCACCACCCCATGCTTCCATCTGCCCTTTCCTAGTATGAGAATATGCTGCCCCTGCCTGTCTTTCTGCAAATGCTTGTTGCCACCCAACCCTTCCAGTTGTTTTTCCTTGTGTGCACCCATCAGGAACGTGATGAACATGATTCAGAATTGCCACATCATTGCTAATGTGTAGAAAATTACAGATAGGTTGGGGGTTTGTTTCCTTATCCTCATGCTTATAAGATCAGGGGTCATAAGGAGGTGGTAGCATAGTTTTCTCTTCTGAGCTGCATAGTGGTGACTGGTTAGATAATCAGTGTGAGGAAGGAGGAGGAGGAGATTGAGAATCCATGTTCAAACAGTGTAATTCAAAGTACAGGAGGAGCATGTTCCCAGACATCTCCAAGTACAGCTTTGGCTTGGTTTTTAGGCACTGGTCACTGTGCTGGATGGCAGTTTCAGAGAAGCAGCAAGGGTTTTCCTGTCTTACAAATAGTATAGGATGGAACCAAGGCAAGAGAAATGCAGCTAAATCAGTTCTTTGTCCATTTGCACACATGGGGTTTCTGTTGCAATTTCTGCATTTTTCTCATGTGAGCTGACTGTGAGTGAAAGATGGACAAATCCAAAACTCCAGGGAGAACTTCTGTGGAGGAGGGTGAGCAGAAGGTTTTGCACTGCTCTCCATGCCTGGAAAAGTCATCAGTGACTCTGATGGTTGCTGTGGAAAGAGGATTTTATTTTGAGCAGTGTTGAGACATGGAGGTTTGCAGTTGCTGACCTGGTCTCTGGCAGTCTTGGGATGGACCAGGAACCCGTCAGTGTGGCCAGCTGGGCCTGTCCTCACCTCAGCCATCTCTGCTGTAGTTCAGACATCCTTGTAACCTTTGAGTACATTCATATACTATTTAATAAATGCCAAGTTTAGAGAACTACTGAAAACACACTAGGGAAATAAGCAGGAAAACACAAAATGTGAGCTGGTCTCTCACTGCTGTAACCACAGATAAAGTGACTTTGTCTTTGGGGGGGTTCAAGGGAGTTTCCATTATCTGTGTGTTTCCATCTGATACCATGGGGGGAAGGAGAGGAACTGGCTCTGCAGGAGATGGTTGCACGGTAGAGGCAGAGCTGTGTGCCCTGTAAAGACAATTCTCATCTGATGCCACATTTACAGGGCTCTGTTGAGGCGTAAGAGTTCTGTAGAAGCACAATTCAAACCAGTAGGCATGCATGAATCCAGCAGAATCTGCCCTGCTGTCTGGACATGAACATTTCCAAGTGATGTCTTGTTTTCTGATATGCTACCAGCAAACCATGACAATTCACCTGTAAATAAGATTGGAAAGCAAGTCTGCTGTGGTGGACCCGAGGAAACTGCTCAATGTTTGGGGTCAGGTTTGTCATTGAGTGTCTTTCTTTGAGGCAGCAAAAACAAGGGAAACCTTAGATTTTTCTTCTCTGTTTGAGTTGTGCTTGGGTGGAAGAAGGTGGACTGGCGTGATTTTTTTTTGGGGTGGTGGATTTTTGAATCCAGTTCTAATGAATACTAAGCTTTGTACCAGCAAAAATCCACTGCTTGGAGGAGCAGCGGAGGAAGGCTGTGCTGAGAGCCTCAAAGACACTTAAAGCAAGTAGAAGTTAGAGGAAAGGGAGGATGGATAGTTACAGAAATATTTCACACTGAGGGGAAAGGAGCAGATGTGTGAGGAAAGCTGCTAGAGATGACCAAAAGAATAAACAGTTTGGTTTTCTTTGTTAACCTGGTCTTATTTCCAAATGGATTTTTATCTGTACCATCTCTCTGCAAGTTACCAACTACTGTATTTGGACTATCAGCTTCCCTGGTTTGATTCCTAATATCAGTTAAGAAATCAAGATGAGTCATATGGAAGCATCTGTCAGGCCTAAAAATTGTTGTTTAAAGTTAATTGATGTGAAAGGCAGAAAAGAATTCTATTTTAGCCCAGCTGTCTATCCTGCCATAGAGCTTCCTACGTGCCACCACAAAATGCTTTACAGTTTACTGAACTTGTTAGATATTTCTATGTTCCAGTTGATAGTTTGTCTGAAAATAGCAGAGGTTGATTAGAAGGAAGATAGTATAAGCATGATGTAGATTTTACTTGAAAAAAAATTAAAGTCGTGCTGTGATTTCACAAGAATGTGTAATAAAGCTTCTGGAATAGTCTGACCTTTTGGTATAATGAAAAGTAACTGAATTACAGGAAAACGGCCCAGGGGACTGTGGGGTTTTACCCACCAAAGTCAGACTTGTGTCCTTGGAGAGTCTTAGCTGCAAAGTTGGTACTTCTGGCCTCATTCTTCAGAAGTGCTGGGCATTCCCAGGTCCCTGTGAACCTGCCATCTGGCACGTTTCTCTGCAGATTTACTAATGGGTTTTCAGAATTCTTTATTTCATTCATTTTCCCAGAGCAGCTTGCTGCATGGCTCTGCTTTGCTTTGACTGTTGTGTTGAGTGAGCAGGTCACACACAGACATGGCACCAGAACCTGAGCTCTGTAGGGTACACGGGGTACAGAGGATTCCCATCTCTAGCCCCTCAGCAGGGATTTTCCTATGGAATTTCAATTCTGCAGATAAGCTAATAATTTTTCTTCACTTAATAGTGTAACTCCTAGGTTTCTTAACTGTGAAATAATATTGCTCATCATCACTCAGATCAATCTATCTATTCCTTTTAGTTATTCAGAATAAAATAGCCTTTAATGGTCAGCAGAATGTGTATCCTAGAAGTTTGCTCTGCAGAACTGGTGAATTCCTCCTTTGATGGATAGCCAAGCCTAAAGATCCCTGAGACCTGGTGTTGTCTCTGCTGGTGCTGCCTGCCTGGGAATTAGGATAAAGTCTTAATCCAGTTTTTCTGGCCATAAAATGAGAATCATTCTAGGCTGGTTCTTAAGACGTTTACTAATAAATGCATGTGGACTGGCTAATAAGGAAATGTCTGGGTTCTCAGTCTTTAATAAACCAGTAAAATTTTAAGTAAAATGGACTGTAAAACTTCTGCCAACTGCCAAAATAGTCCAGATTGAAATATTCCAAATAGCCTTTAAAATTCCAGTGAGAAAGGATGAACTATATAGCATGGCCTGAATTTTGAAAGACTGATGCCTGCAGGGAATTCAGAGGATTACTGAAAGAAAGAGCCTTGCAGGACCAGCTTTACATTTTGGTAAACCCTCTGATTATCTCATCTGCAGCACCTGTTTCAGAGGAGAGGGGTATTCTTACATAAAAGTGGTGTCTGAGGTTTAAAAAAACAAAACAGCAAACCATGCAGTTGGAAGTGACTGGCAATAGAACTGATTTTGCTGCACCAAAGCAACGTGTTGTTACCATGAGCTGTCATTTATTTCAGCATGGAGTTGCTTTGTGGTGTTTTCAGAGCACAGCTCCAGGTGGGGAATGCTACAGGGATTCAACTGTGGCCAGGCAAGGATTGTGAAAGATTCTTTTCCATGGATAGCCTCGAGATAGGTCATAATCCCTCTGGGGTCCAGAGGGGAGGAAATGCTGATATTTAGTTAAAATATGCTGAGTTACTTCTAAGACAAGTAGGTAAGGGCTTTATCTGATGTTTTTAACACAATAAGCTGTTCCTACCCCAGGATTAGAGGAACCTCTTTGCTGATGTTGGGTTTCCCCATTGCTGACTGACTGCAGCCATTTGGGACATCTGGGTTAGTACTTAACCTGCCTCAGTCCAGGAGCCATTTCATGATGCTGAACTTCTGGGTTTCCCATTGTCCCAACTGCTCTCAATGTCCATACAGCTTTTTTGTTTTGTTTGTTTTACTCTAATGCAATAAATTGAATTTGGAGGAGAGGGAAAGCTGATGTTGACTCTGAGAATGTATCATCAAAGAACAGCAGGACTTCTTTCCTTCCCCCCCACCTTTTTTAAAAAGTAGTTTTATTTAGTACTACTCCTGAAGCAGTACTTTAATAACTCAAATATGTGTCACCTACTAAGGAGTGAAAGCAGCTTAGGATGTGTGCAACCTGGCGTTATTCTTTGAAGTACTTCTAAGGCTTGGGGAAAGTCTTGGAATCCCACTTCAGAGGTGAAATCTTTATCTACAAGGCAAATTCAGCTTAGCCAAATACCTGAGAAGTCTTACTTCCATCTTTTAAAATGCCAGCTCTCATAGAAATACATGGAAAACTAATCATAAACACTAATAAATCCAGGTATTTCTTCTCAATTTTTGTTTCATCTGCTTGGTGTAGTAAAGTATTATTAAATCTGCATGGCACATAATTCAGGTACTGTTACATGAAAAGGCCAGTTTGCCTCAGGCTACTGGCTGGATTTCTGCAGTTGTGGTTTGCCTGGTTTTTTTTATTTTAAAGTACCTATTTCTTCTACTTCTAACGTCATGGTCTAATGAGCATATCCCTCCACTGCAAATTTAAAATGTCATGGATGACTCAAAATTAAACTCTTTTGGATATCAAGAAAGCATCTGTACAGCTTAAAGCAGGAAAATGTGAGGTATAGTTATGAAGAAATCCAGAGGGTATAATAAAGCAAAATATGTGAGCAACGGCTGGATCTGAAAAAAAACCGAAATCTGCATAATTTGGAGATCTAATCAGGAAGAGAACTTGCTTGTGTAGTTGCTTGTTCGCCCATATAAATACAGTGAATGTTAAAAGCCCGTTAAAAAGTCTGTTAAATGATAGGTCTTTAAATATTGTAAAGCCCCAGAGTTTGCTAAGGTGGATTGTGAGCTGTGGGAATGCTAAACATTATTATCTATTGTAATATAGTTTACATATCTGCCAGGGCTTTAAAACAGCCAAGTGATCAGCATAATCACCAACAAAGACTCTAATGAGATCAGTGGATGGCTCCACAGTGTATGTGTTTAGAATTTTAATGGAGTAACAACTATACTTAGCAATAACTACTAACTTTTTTATTTCTTTATTTAGGAGCTGCTAGGTTATTGCTGTGGAGAGAGGAGACAGCCCCCCCTGCGAGAGGCACCAAGGACAAATAGAGGGGATGTCACTTGCTAGCTTTGTTCTCTGTGAAACAGCAGCAGAGCACTTGACATTCCCTCCTGCCTCTGTGCAGCAAGCACTCCCTAAATAGAGCATGGTGGCACCTGGAAGGTGCTGGCACTGTCACACACACCTTGGCCCCAGACAGGTTTGTGTCCCGTGAGTTCACTGAGCCTTCTTCCTTGTGAATGTGAAATAAAGTACAAAGCAAATCAGGAGATGTAAATCGTGGCCAGAGCCCTTGAGCTGACTCAGCTGGGACTAAATTGTTTGGGCACCTCTGTCCAAGCTCCCACCAGCCCAGCTGGACTCCTCCTGGGAGTACATTCCCCAGGCTGAGGCTGCTCTGTGCAGATCCTCTGCTTACCTGTGTAACAAACAAGAAGCAGGTTATTCTCTGCCTGCAGGAGACTGATCCACAGCCACATCCTGGCTCTGTTTTGGAAGATGAACAAAAGTGTTGCTCATGCTGAAGTGGAGGAGGGCAGGAGTTACCAAGCAGTCTCCTCTCCCTCCCACTCCCAGCCCAGCAGGCTGGTGGGACTGTAAAAAAATACCCATTTCATTCTTTTATTCTGCTCGTGGTTTGGATTGGGCAATGGCTGGTGAAAATTTATGGCTTTAGATCTCAAGGAGTGAGGGAGCTGTTTAATTGGCAGCTGTCAGCCTGCTGAGAGAAACGGGCTAGTTGTTCCTGCTGGCAGATTAAATGTGTTCAGCTATATCCAGAAAAAGGAAATTGCGTCTATTTGCTGATTCCTGGCAGGATTTCTCTCTTACATAAGCACATCTCTGAGGAATAGTGGATCTGGAGCTTTGTTTCCAAGGAAGTTGATTTTTTTTTTACCGTTGTTTTGTAAATTGTAGTATTGTGAAACATCTTTTTATCACTGTGGCAACCTCAACTGCTGCTTCTCTAGAAGACTCTGATAAGTTAAAGATATTTTCCATCCAACTGAGGAAACTGGCTTCTCATGTGACTTTTAAATAGTGAGTATTAATTCAGTTGAAGATGCTGGATCTTACAGTACAAGAAATAATTTTCTTTTTATCCCAAGGTTGTTTTCAATTGCTGTGGACTTCAGTGTTCTCATTTACTCTTTCATTGTGCTTCAGCATTCATGGGTATTCTGCTGTGCCTGATATAGAAGTGTCTGACTTAGTCACAACAAAAATCAATGTTCCTTCTGTGGTGCTTCATGTTATCAGCCAGTAGGAGAAATATAAGTGGCTGCAGCCTGCTCTGAAGGACTCCCTAGGCTGAGTTTTGGCGTGTATTGAGAGAGGGGAATCAAGTTTAGCACAGCCTTTGCAGCCCTTGAAGCTGGTGCCAGATACCTCTGTTGGTCTCTTTCAGGTAACAGAAAAACAACTTTCGTTTTTGTGTATATATATATATATCTATAAATAAATAAACAAACATGTTCCTTTTCTTATTTTTTAGGGTTTGTAGACTGAGTTATTTGGGAGGAAAATGAAGAGTAGTGCCAGGCCTTGGAGTGCAATGGCAAAGCAAGGGAGCCACGGGGTCGACAGAGGGAAGTCTCTCTGCACCTCCTCCACAGGAATGAAGACATCCAAGTCCTCCACCTCGCTCGCCTTCGAGTCTCGGCTCAGCAAGGTACTAACCCACTGATTGCAGCCTTGGGCTGGTCAGAGCTGTGCTTTGGTCCTGCTTTAGTACAGCCCCCCGGGGTTGGAGTGGGCCCAAGGGCTGTATCGAGTGTAGGGAGATTGTAATTGTTGGGAATTATTTTGCATGTGGTGGGGATGGCACTGTATCTGTAAACTCTGTGTGTGAGGGAATTGTCCAAACTTTGAAGACAGAGGAAGACAAAGGGCAAATTCTTAGTTCAGCTGATGGACACACACGTAAAGAAATTCAAAGAGATTTATTAATGAATTTCCAGAATTCCTAAAAACCTGTGTCTCTCCCTTCAAGGCAAAATGTATTAACAGAAGATACTACTTGCAATGGAACAAATGTGTTTTATGAATCCTATCTTTCTGTACAGATATTTTTAAAAATACACTTCTGCAAAGTAGTTTTTAAGAAAATGGAGTAATACACCTGAAATGCTGCTGCATCTGTACCTTTGCAGCCAGCAAACAGAAATAACCTGGTCATCCAAATACAGACAAAAGAACCAGGAATGAAAATAGACCACGGGCTTCCTGCTTTTAGCTGTTTCCAGTAGTAAAGTTTAGTGGACAATACATAAGAGGGTACAGTATTTTAATCAAGAGAAGCTTTAAACTTCATGAGGTGTCACAGTTTCTTGAGCAAAAGTTTAATTTATTTACCTTGCTGTGTAGCCTCTTAGATGCAATTATCAATATGGTATTTCAGTCCAGAGCTCCAGGCAGGGTATGTCCAGCAGGGGAGTACCTGCTGTGTGGCTCAGGCACATGTCCCTGAAGGAATGCTACTGAAGAGACTAATCAGGAAATCTGATACAATTAATTTATTAAATTTACTGTTAAATGTGGAGAGTTTTCATGTAATGACTGCTAATGCCTTCAAATTGTTGTTCATCAGTGAATGCAAGATCATCAAAGTGGTTTCCTTGAAGAAAGGGAGTAGAAAAGGCACCATAGTTGCTGCTGTAGGAGAGAACACATTGAAGAAATTACTTTAGAGAACTGCACAAGTCTCTAAAGGTCAGAGAGTCAGGTTGTTCCATTCTCCTCCTAAGGGTGAGCTGACAAAACCTCTGCCAGAAGGCAAAACATTCCCTGCTATCCTGGAGCACATCAACACTTCAGCTATTGAAACTTATGTGCTCACAGGGTCCAGGAAACCACAGACTCTGAGTCAGAGGAACAGATGAAAGGGGGAAAGAATTGGAGTTGAGAGATTTCATTTTGCTTAAACTTTTCACATTCAGGAACCCCTGAATAGGGACAGTGCTTGTTGTGTGCTCTCTTCTCTCTTAACCCGAGCAGTGGTTTCAGCCTGTGGTTCGTGGACCCCCTGGGTGTCACTGGGCAACTTCAAAGGATTTTCATTTGTGAAACCAGTTTGAGTGTCCACAAACTCAAAAGGATAGGAAAAAGTACTGCTCTAGGGAGACTCTGAAAGCTTTGGTCTTAAAATGCTTGAAGTATTTTTCCCGAAATTAATTAGAGGGTGGGAAATCAGCTGACTGAAGTTCTGAGATAAACTGCTCCTTCTGCTTGCTGAAGCAACATAATTTTAGTGTTTCTCCTTGCATCTTCCCTTCCTTGTGCCTGTGTTGCATGGCCTCCTTGAGTAGGCACTTAGAGTAAACTTGCATTGCCAGAAATTCCTTCCCCCAAAAGACCACACAGCAACAATGGTCCATTGTATTCTCATGTACCATAAAGCTAGGTAAACTATAGTGATAGTGGCTAATATTTTTCAAAAACACATGCTGTAAGATACCCTGTGAAGCAAATAGGCTTCTTCCAGGCCTATGAAAGTAATCAGTTTTAATCTTTTGGATTTTGCAGCTTATCTGTTCTGAAAATCAATGGATTTTTTTTTCTGTGAATTATTTCCTTGCTGAAAGGAAATGAGCAAAATGCTTTCTTGTGAGCAGACTTTTCCATTTCTCTTCTACTGAGTCCTTTAGTACTCAGGAGAACAAACAGTATTGGGTCCTGCCGTGAGATCATCAGCCGTCTTTGCTCGTTCCTTTCCAGTAAACAATGAGCTAAATGGCTGGAATCGTCATGTGCAAGATAAGGGGATTCAAGTTGGAACTGGCATTAGGTCTTGTTCTCATGTTTTATAATGGTACCCTGAGCTTCTCAGCTAATTGATTTTGAGATTTCAGCTTCGTCTCCAGCCTGTTCTTTGCTCATGTCACATAACATAGCTTATGATGCCACGAAGTTTGGTGACTCCTATTTGTCAAACACAGAAGGAACTGGCAGTTGCTTGTTGGAATAGCTCAGAAGTCTCTTCAGGGAATCTAAAGCCACTGTTGAGGAAAAACTTTGTGATCCTGAGTGGAGAGACAAGAACCAGCAGATCCCTCTAGGATTTTTTAGGATATTCAGGGTCCTGATCTGGGTGCTCCCCATCTCTGTTGCAGCTGAAGCGGGCGAGCAGCGAGGACATGCTCATGAAGCCTGGGGCAGCAGCAGCGCCTGGAGTGTCGAGGCTCAAGAAGACCATCACAACAGGAGCCATTTCCGAGCTTGCTGAGAGTCGACTGAAGCCCTGCCCAGGTAGGTGCAAGGATTCTGGAAGGCAGTGTGTGACCCGTGCTGTGAGGGGCGCTTGGTTTCCCGAGACCCCCTTGCAGCACAGCCCCAGCTTACCTGCTGGAACAGCACCCAGGACGAGCCCCGCCGTGCCTTGCACCCTGCCCTGCATGGGCCAGTGAAGTGCAGAGGGACAGGCTGGGTGTTTGGGGCACGACCGGGGCAGCCGTGCCTGGGCAGCCAGGCGGTGGCGCCGGTGGCTCAGCGGGCTGGCCGGGGCGCTGGGACAGAGCCCGCCGCGCCCAGGGAATGCAGCACATGGGCAGCTTGCCTTCTTAGGCTTTCACCATCCTTTCACCATCTATCCATGGCATTCTCTGCGCTTCTCCCTCTGCTGAATGGGCAGAGTGGTTATCCCGCTGTTCCTGGGACGCAGCAGACGTGAGAACAAAGAGCCAGCCCTGCGCAGCCTCGTGTAGAGCTTGTGCGCCCGTGGGGCGCCCTCAGCCTTAGCCCCGGCACTTGTTCCCATTGGTTTCAAACCTAAGCCTCTTTCTAAACGCAGCGACACCGTCTGCATACCAAGGGCTTCTGTGCAAACGCTTTTCTTTCCCCCAGGAGCTCAGCAAACTCTTGCTTTTGTCTGCTCCCTGGTGGCATTTCCAAGGGAATGTGAGTTCTTATTAAATTTGACCATGACCTCCCTATTTGTCACAGCCTCTGCAGGTTTTGGCTGTGTGACAGAACAATGTCACTAGCCAGAAAGAGATTTCTGTTAGAAAAACCAAAATCCAACAAACCACCAAACAAAAAAAGCCCCAAAAGCCACCCCAAACAACTTTATATATCCCTGGAAGAAAATGATGTGTTTTGTAACAGCACAAATGCTTCCCAGTAACCCAAAGACAGATCCTGTTCTGCAGTTAATCGGTGTGTAAATCCTCAAATTTAATAGCGACTGGTTGTATCTGGAGGAATTTGAGATTCACGAGCCAATAAAAGAGGCATGATGCTGGGGAGGAGTAAAGCAGGGAGCAAACCTGTGCAGATGATGCAGTACAGGATTCTGGGAATGCAGCCAGGGAAACAGCACTGCAGGGTGTCCAGAATGGAATACGTATGTCAGATACAGAAATACCAGCACTGGAATAGAGAGCCCTCTTCTGCATGCAGCTATAATAGCTGGGGTTGGAGGAGGGATAAGATTTATGGTGATGACTACTTCAAATACAAAGGGTAAAATGGTTTATGGAGGTCAGGTTACATCTGGGTATTGCTTTGGCAATTTAAATTACATCATTAGATCTAAGCTCGTGTATTGCTTTGCATCAACATTTGTGGAAGCATGAATGGGAATACTCGTGCTAAATGAAGAGAGAACAAGTGTGGAGCTGTGTGTACTGTTTATATAAATGCTAAGAATATTATGTGCTACCCCTCTAAAATTCTTTTTAACCTAGACAGAACTGTCCCAGGCCTTATAGGGACTATTATAGGTATGTGTATGGAGAGACCTGTATTTTATGTGTCTGTTTTTACAGTGGTTTCATTGTCCAGAAGGGTGGTTGGAAAGCTAGCTGTATCCTGAGTGTGTGTCACTGTCATGGACACTGAAAGGTGCTTGATATTAGTGAGTAAGGTAGAAAAGCAGAATGCTGCTTTCAGATTGTCACACTGGGAAAAAATACCAATAGTCACGCTGAAATACAGTGTGTGGTTGCTAAGGGGAGAACTGAGAATCAATATGACAGAGGGCACAACATGTTCCAGGGAACAAAGGCAGAAGAGGAGAGAACATTTCCAGCTGCTGTATTTTGTTGAAATGGCATCCCAAAGAGTCTGATTGTGATCAAGATGCAATGCTAACTGACTGTGGAGCTAGTCCAAGTGAGAATATTGCAGTACCTGGGAAATACAGAGCCAGTGGGACTAGAGACAGGTTCTGGTTGGAAGTTCTGTGCTCTGATGTTTGGCTTTGTAGCTGCTTGGCAGTTTTAAAAGCCCAAGTGATGGGAAATGATGCTCAGGGAGAAGTAAATGTCTTGTATTCTTCTTCCTTAGCCACAGTGTTATGTTTCCCTATGTGCTGTCCTGAAGCAGCAGTTTGGGTTTATGTTAAAACTAAGTGTCCAGAGCTCTGGCTTTGTTTTTGATGTCTCAGTAGAGGAAAAAGAGCTGGAAAAATTGCAAAATGGGAGGGAGAGGTCAGTAATCTTGAAAAGTGTTGATTTTAATGCAGGCACTTGTAAAGCCATCCAGTCTATGCAGCCATGTAGCAAATAAAGGATTGTAAAATGTTGAAATAGCAAAATGTATATATTTATGAGCAACTGGGACTCTCTTCTCCTAAGGTTCGGGACTGTAGGAAATCAGCGACTTTTCTTCTCCTTTGAGGTTTGCAGGCCAAATAATCTTAAAAAATGCAATTTCACAGAGAATTTCAAAGCTTCCTATGTGATCATATACCTCTTAGGAAGAGCATTGCATGGTAGGACTGGTATGCAAATGCAAAATTTGAGGTTCAGACAGGTGAAATTGCTTTCTCAATGGAGCCTAGAAGTCATTCCAAATCCTTGCTCTCAGTTCTGTCATTCAGTCCCTACAAACTCCCAGTTCAAGCACTTTCTGAAAACTTCCTTTAAGGCTGTCTAGTTTAATCATGTTCCTGTGCTTCCTTGATGTTATTTCAGTGGCAGCAGCTGTTATTAAAAAGAGTCTTATGCTGGACATTAGAGAGCAGAGACATCCAGGATGTGCGACAGGGCTGTGCCATGCCCACATCATCCAAACCCCTTGAGAATACTGCAGACATTCCCATTTCTCACAAATATATTGATTTTTATATCAAGCTTGGCCAGCTCCAATATGAAGCATCAGTTAGCCTTGAAATACAAGTAACAGATAGCTGTACTTCGTTTTCTCAGGCTGCTTCATCAACTTGTTTCTTTATTCCCACATAAAGGCTAAAGCTCTCCAGACTTATTGAATTTGCCTTGGAAACTGTAGGAAACTGTCAAAACCAATGCTGTTATCACCTAACTTGCTATTTATAGACATTCTGGGTATTTTGCTGACAAGCTCAGGATGTCTCTAAAGCCCAAACCAGGAGACTGGTGCTATAACTCCTCACAGTGACCGTGGGATGTGTTATTTCTTTGGAGGCTGGGAGAAGCCAAGATGCCAGCAGGACTGTGAGGGATAGCCCTGCTCCATCAGAAATGCTCACCTATTTTTATGCATAAAATGGGAAATTCAATACTTGGCATGAGTTTTCAGCCAGAACAACAAAAGTGTGTTGCTTTCTGTGTGTTCCTGTGGAGCTGATCAGCGTCCAAGGCTGGAGATGGTGCCAGTGCAGGATAGAGGAGGCAAACTCAGAGATATTAAGAGTTTCAATTATCTCCTCAGCATTGAGTGTCGAGGCTCTGAACTCTGCAGGTTACCTGGACAAAAGCTGCTAATCCCAGAATGGAACGTTGCCAGCATTAGAAATGAAGCTGCTGTACAACACAGGCTGTTGTTATAAACCCAGGAAATTAAAGAGGAAAATAAAAATACCAAGAAATTTGAAAGCTATAGAAAGGCCTGAACATTATAGCTTGTTGTGGCACAGTTTAGGTTGAACAATGCTCAGCTCCAGTAAGGAGGGCCTCTGTGTTGACAAGTTTTTCTGTGAATTGTCACCCACATTCCTGCCCATTTGCCAGAGTTAATTCCACAATGACTAGATATGATACCTGTATGTCTTCAATTCCTTCCTAGTGCTTGTAGAGCACGTACCATTACTCCATTTGTCCATCACTGTTTGCTTGTCATGTAGTTTATATGAAAAGAAAAGTCTTGGTTTCTCTCTAAAGCCGTTGCCTTCTCTGCATCGCCAGAAAATTCAAGAAAGTAATTTTTTAATGAAAGCTTTCTATAAAAAAGAAATCCTTGAAAATATCTAATTGACAGTTTAGTAGTTCCTGAGATGCTAATGCACCCCAATTAGAACAGGGAAAAGGAAAGTGATTTCTTTTGAAGGACAGCTCTCTGACCTTGGGGCCCTTTTACTCTCCCATACATCAGTTTTTGACAGCGCCTGCTTTTTGTGATCTGTCACATCAAAGGGCTGCTATAGGTTTGAGAAAGGGTGCTGCACTTTGCATTCAGGCTCGTTACTGTCTCATTTTTCTTGTGAACGATAGTGCCAAGTGTGAGAGACACTAATGAGATCGGTATGTTCTGTTCCACAAGACTTCACTGGAAACCAAATGACTGAGCTCATCTGGGGTTTCCCAGGAACCGTAAATATGCTTTAAAGCTGCAGCTGGAAAGCCAATTGCATTTTGCTACCCATTCCAGGTACAAGACACAGCTCTTGCATAATAATACTTTCTTACAAAGAAAAATTGGTTCTAGCCCCAGAACTGGTATCAAGAGGAAAGGAAGACTCAAAATATTGCTCTGTCAGGTTGTTATTCAAATTGGCAAGAAGTACTGCAGGAGTTTAACATGCAAACCAATGGAAATACATCTACATTTACATCCACATGCAGCTGGATGTGTATATTGACACAGACACACATCTATAAATATCTGCAAGGATGTTTAACATATTGGTACAAATATGAACCTGAACCTTAACCTCCCCGACATTCCGTAGCAAAATATTTCCTCTGTGTGTGATTTCCCCAGGTGTCAAGTAGTCAGACTAAATTTCAGCACCAGTTTAGAAGATTTTATCCACTCACCTCTAAAGGGAAAGCTCAAGAATTGAGGTAGATCAAATTTGGCATTCCAGATTTAGATTGTGGCAGCTCCTTGTCAAGTTTCTCCTGCTTTTTCCAAGGAATTTTTTTCTTGTGATAGCCTGCAAGTACGGTTGTTGACTGCTTTGCCTTTGCTGAAAATGTTCCTGTATGATGTTTGTTGCCATGTTAGATTTTCACGTTGTTCTAAGCTTTGCTCTTTCTTCCTGTAACCCACAGGTAGTTCTGCATCCCAGGGTGGCTGGGAATGGGGGCTGCTTCACCAGGCTGTTCTTTGGTGACTGGGGATGGAGGGAGAGCAGTGCAGTTCAGAGGCTGGCTGGTAGGATTTCTGATACCTGATCCTGTTATGGATGACAGGTTTTTTGAGAGGCATTCACAGGCTGTCTGCAGTCATCCTGCATTATTAAACAAGCAGGAATTAACTTCTGCTGACAACACTGCAGAATGTACCTTTTTCAGTTTTGTTTCTGTCCTAATCTACTGCACAATTTATATTTCCTGCACTGAATCTCATATTAACACATTCTAAGATTCTGGTGCAACTTCTTGTTAAAACTACTTGTGAAAGAGACCCTTTTCTCTGTCTGTGTTCCCCTGAGAATGACTTTGTTGGCACACATTTACCCCTCTGGGACTTGAGCCAGTTAAGAGGATTCAGCGTGTGGTAGGGATACTGAAATGCTAAATCTTACAGACTGTAATGACTTGATTCATTAAATTGTTGACAGTTAATTGGCTCAAGCCAGCATTTATAGGGAAGATCCATTACAGCTGTAAGCAAAACTGTGGTGATCACAAAAGCCTTGCTGGGGACACCTAAACAGAATGGGGGGCATGCCTGGATGGTCCAGGAACAGCATAGATCTGTGATCTCTGTTTGTTTTCATTTCTTTTCAGTCTTTCTTACTAAAGTTGCTCAGCCAAGTTAACACAACCTTGTGCTGACTACCTGCCCTAGGTTAATTATCAGCTTTCCCTCAGCTGGTTTGGAGAGAAACGATCCTTAACACAAATTCTCTGGGCCTAAAGGTATGGGAGCCAGAATGCCTTGGCAGGAGGCCATTGTGTGTGCACTGAAAGAATGGGAGGGAGTGAAGGAAAGGAACGCCGAGCTGGCCTGGTCTGACAAGTATTGCATATCAGGGGAGGGCTTGGCATTCCTTGTATTACTTTTTTTTTCCACTGGTGTTTTTTTTCAGCAGCTTTTGGCTTGCATTAGATTTTAATGCTGTAAAGTAAGGGGGGAGGGATTGACAGCTACATCTCAGATGGGTTCCTGGTAGGCTGTAGTTCTGTGCCATGAGCTGTGACCTCACCAAGTATCCTCACTACAAAAAAATTGGGTTTAGCACTGTTAAAAAAGGCTTTTGCTCTTCTGGGTTTTGACTTAGATGTTATATTCCTAACCCTTTGGGGTCCACTGCTGTGCTTGATGTACACATTCTGTAAATGTATTTCCCCTACTACTAGTGTACTCGGTGCTCATAAAATCTTTAGCATTAATGGAAGATAGAGTGTGGCAGTGTGAAATCTGGTATTGATAGTGTCCACCTTTAAGCCTCATTCAGTTTTGTTCAGTCTGGAAGAGAAGGTGCAGCATCAGCATCTGTAACTTCTTTAGAGCTCAGCCTTCTGGAGTGACTGGCAGCTGCCTGGCCCCTGCAAATCTGAGCTCACTCTGTGAGCAGGGATTACCATTTGAGCAGAACTTACACTAATTCATTTGCTGTGTTGAGAGAGTTGGAAGTGAAGAAAGGTTATGCCTGGCAAATAAGTCCTGTCATTTGACTAGTGAGTTGTAAGAATTGTGTGTCACACCTGAAGTAACTCGTTCCCATTCTCACTGTAAAGGAAAGGAATGTTTGTGAGGGTTTTTTGGCAGTTCAACAAAGTGCAAAGGAATGAGTCAAACTTCATGCCTAGGAAGAAATCAGCTAATCTGCTGTATGGAGATGAAATTCATTCATTCATTTTTATACTTTTCTTACTGATGAGTAAGGGAAGATAATGTAAAATGTTCAGATAACCAGTTGTTGCCTAAAGATTAAGCCATGTGTCTGTTGTAATCTATTACCTCATCACCATGCCAGAAGTCATGCTTGTTGTTACTCCTTTTTTGCCAGTTTGAACTGCAAGCTCCATAAACCATAATCTCTTATCCATGACTTTTGTTCAGGCTGTAGCTGTATTTCAAAATTCATGCCTTACCTTTCAC
The DNA here is from genome assembly GCA_035047865.1 of Dendrocincla tyrannina. Taxonomy (NCBI): domain Eukaryota; kingdom Metazoa; phylum Chordata; class Aves; order Passeriformes; family Dendrocolaptidae; genus Dendrocincla; species Dendrocincla tyrannina. The sequence goes on along the minus strand of JAWWMP010000050.1, from coordinate 4,024,169 downwards.
TGTGGACTTGGACTAGAAGTCTTTTGCCTGACATCATTCTCCCTGTCACAATGTTAGAATGTTCTGATTTAGTTTTGTGCCACTGACAAAAATACGTGATTGGTTCTTCCAGCCCTGACTCTTCGACAGCGCTCAGATTTCAGGATTTCAGGTGTTTGCTCTGACTCAGTGATTACATTTTATAATTACTCCAGGCTTGCACCCATGCTGCACTGAGACCCTGTTACACTATTCCCTTTTGTGGTTACAGAATCAGAAAGCAGGTGATGAAATAATAAATGCTCAGCTTCAGGATTTATCAACCCAAGAGACACTCTCAGCAAATGCAACCCCTTGGGTGAGTCCTGTTGAGGAAAAGGAGAAGTCACTCTTTAGTCTGTAATAGAAGAAAATATCTTTGTCTGGGAGATACATTTCAACAGCTGTTGAAGAATGTTTGTATTTGCACCTTTGAAAGGCCAAGCTGAGTACCCACCCTAATAGGACACAGGACTTAAGGGATTGTAAGATGACTTTTAGAAACAGAATGCACTATTGCTGGTCCCTTTTTATAGAACCTAGGTGGCTTATTCATTAAACAAAGCGTTTTGTACTTGGCATGTCAGGAGACAGAAGCAGACAGGAGTTGTTTAATGTCATCCAAATATAGACAGCTGTATGAAAACCTTTCACTTCATCCATAAAGTGTCAGAGGAAGAACAATGGAAAACCTGTGACTGACAACTAACTCACCCTGTTACACTGAAACATTAGCAAGATTCTTTCTATCATAATGAATGATCTCCACATTGTGAATCCACAAGGGATTCACAACTAGCTAGCCTGAAAATAAAACACACAGAATTAGTCTGTGTTGAGCCTAGGAGACACATTTGTTCAATATTTCTGAATTTGTTTTTAACCCTCTTGTTGAAACCAAGACTTAAGAAGATTGTTAGTTATCCACATAATGGAAACTGATCACTGGAGTCATTCAGTATCCTTGTTTCCTGGGTATGTCAGGACTCTCATTAGTGAGGAGCATCTTGATTGCTTTGAAAGATGGGCTGGTGGCCAAGCTCAGGGTTGCCTTGTGCAGCTGCTCTTGCAGGACCAGGCGCAGACAAAAGTACTGATGATCATATTTGTGGTTGGAGTGTCTGTCAGGTTTGGTTGGTGGTTTTTATTTAGTGATTGAAAGGAGCTAGCATGAGGTGAAATTTGGCAGTCACTGTAGTATTATTTTTTTTTTGCAATAAAACACCACATCCTTACTTTTGTAAAGAGAATTACTTTTAATAGTTTTCAGTGTTTCTTATATAGTGTTTTTTTTACATAATATGGAAGTGAACCTGCAGTGTGCTGACTGTTCTCAGCACCAGGGAAGGCTGCGAGCAGCTGGGGATGCTTGGCTGACCCGGGAATAGTCCCAGAGGGCATTGGAGCAGATCTGGTAGATGGGGTTTCTCAGAGAGGGCTTGTGCTCAAAATCACAGTCAGGTTTTCTGAGGAGTTCAATCTCTATTTCAGTGTCTTGGGTATCTGTGTTTTCAGAAGATGCTGAGCATTTCTGCAGCTTGGTGCCCTAACTCTTATGACAGCCAAGAGCCTCCCTTCCCCAGATGTGTCAGAGCTGTGCTCAGCCATGTAGTTAGATCTGTGGGCAGGGTCTGTTTGCTCCAAGCACGCTTTGGGGGTTGTGAATTGGGGAAAAATTAATGTTGTCTTTGGCTGCTCAGGTCTCTGCTGAGGGTCCCTCTGCCTTCCTTCGCTGCCAGCTGTGTTCCAGCGTTTTGCTTGGAAACACCGTGGTGTATGGCCTCGAGCCAGCTCTCTGCCCGTGGCCCCCCTCAGCCACGGCTGCTCCAGGGCAGCCAAGCTCTGCTCCACCTTCCAAGTGGAGTGCTTGCCGGTGGTGGAGCTTTGATCCCTGTTCCCGTGTCCCGGTTCCTCTGTCCCCGTATTCCCATATCCCTGCTCTCCTATCTCTGCATCCCAGCTCCTGCATCCCCGCTCCCTGTTCCGTACCCCTGTATCCTCTATATCCCCTGTCCCCATATCCCTGCTCTCCTATCCCCATATCCCTGTATCCCATATCCCCTATTCCCGCATCCCTATATCCCGTATCCCCATATCCCCGCTCTCGTATCCTCTATACCCATATCCCCATATCCCCCCTCTCCTATCCCCATATCCCTGTATCCTCTATCCCCGTATCCCCCTATCCCCATATTGGCTATCGCCTATCCCCGTATCCCCTATCCCATATCCGTTATCCCCCTGTCCCCTGTCCCCCTCTGCCCGTCCCCGCTCCCCGGTGGTGCCCGCCGCGCCCGGTGCCGCTGCAGTTCTCCCGGTGGCCGCGGGGTGTCGCGGCGCCGCCCGCCCCGCGCTGCCCGCTGCGCTCCTTCGGCGCCCGGCGGGGCCCGGCCCGCGGTCCCGGAGCCGGGGAGGGACGGAGGGAGGGAGGGAGGGAGGGAGAAAGGGAAGGAGGGGCGGAGGGCCGGCTGTGCCGCCAGGGGCCGGGGGGGCGCCGGCTGCCTTCCCCGCTGGAGTTGAGTGGAGCGGCGCGCAGGGCAGGGCAGGGCAGGGAGGCGGGTCCGCGCCCCGCCGGCATGAGCGCGGCGCCGGGGCGCTAGAGCGGCGGGGCGGCCGGAGGAGATGGGCAACCAGGCGGGCCGAGCGGAGGAGCACGAGCAAGGTCTGCGGGGCCGGGGGCGGCGCGGGGGTGTTGTCACAGCCCGCGGCGCTCGGCGCTGCCGGGAGCCGCGCGGAGGCTGCGGAGCCGCTCCGCGACCCTGCGGCACCGTCCGCAGCGCGGCTGTGCCGGCCGGCAGCGCCGCGCCCGCAGGGGAGGCACCCTGCTCCCCGGCACGCTGCTTGACATAGTCCGCATGATGGCAGCTGGAAAGTTGCAGAGCTCATGTAGTGATGTACGTACAACTTGCCAGGATCTGCAGCTTGGCTGTGGTAGCCTTCGCCATTGTTCGTGGCCTGGGGCTTGAAATTTTCCAGGCCTTAGAATTTAAAATGATGCCTTTGTGGAAGGTCTTCCCACCATTGTCCTTTCAGAAGTGTAGCGCTCTGCATGTTAATCAGGAGCAGATTTCATGGAAAGCTGAGAGCTGGTATCAGGTAGATCTCGTTCCCGTGTACCAAATGTCTGGTAATTTGTTCCTGATGCTGTAGAGCTGCTCTGGTCGCCTTTTGATTTATTCTGCTTGTTTCTCAAATGCTGAATAAGGGGCAAAACCCAGTGGGCCCACTGATGTCTGCTGCTTATTTCTTAGAACCCTCTATCACACATAGAACCGCAGTCAGTTGTATTTCCTGGCACTCTGTTTCTTGCTGTTGCCATGGGAATTTCATTCACAAAATTCCATTTAAGTTGTTATTGCTTGATCAGGGTTTTTTTTAACTTCGGATTAGATATGTGGGTATTGTTTCAGAAGCAAATACAAATGTACCTGATCTCTGGTATTGTTGGGGAAAGCAAGCGGCAGACAAGGCTGCACTGCTGCTCGGGGATCGCTCACAATGGATGTGCCAGCAGTGCTGGAACAGCAGCGAGGTGTAGGGAGAACTCTCTGGCGCTGGTTAATCAGCAGGCTAATGAAGAACACAAAAGCTGCCAGTATCCAGTCACCAGAAGAAATGCTGCCCTAAGGGAAAGTTAAACTGCAGGCTGGAAAGTGTGGCTGCCAACATCCCCAGCCCCCAAATCTATATTTCACTGGCCAGCTATAGAAGTTTTGCTGGAGCTGAACATGTTACTGCCATTTAGGAGGGATAATATCGACAATAAACTGCGGGAGAGCTGGATAATGGCACAGGGAGGTACACTGTGAACTTCTGGTCAGTCTGAGGAAACTGGTTTTGCAGAGGTGGGATTTGAACAGCTCATTACTATTAATGTCGATGATAAATGAGTGTGCAGACCCCTGTGGGTTTGGAAAATCTCTTTCATTCTTTGTTTTCTCTTGTCCTGTGATTTATGTTATTTTTGTTACTGAAGGGGAAACAGAACATTTGCACATAAGCAGTTTTTAAACTGTTCTCAGTTTTTAAGTGTAGGCTGTACTATGCCTTGCTTTAATATGTCCTCACTGTAAGTAAGAATAGGACTGGAAAAAAGTGGTTTGTTTTGAACTACATGCTCAAAACTGTGTTTAATGTTGAAAAAAGTTTCAGGAACATTTCTGCTGACAAAAAGATTTGTGAGAACTCCTTGTGTGTGAGAGCTCTGGCTTTGGAACTCAGGACAATGCAAAGACTTCTGAAGCAGAGTTTGTGTTGGGGTTTTGACTGGTAGGATGTAAAAACTTGTTTCTCACATTAGAATGTGACGCGTGGAAGTATCTCTGAGTTTTGCTTCAGCTTGGATAGACTTAATTCAGCTCTCATTCAGGAATACCTGCATCTTGAATAACTGTCTTACTCTTCAAGTTTAGTCTTTTAGAATAATCCAAATAAACCCCAGGAATGGGCCTCTTTATTGATCTAGCTCATGAGACAGCTTTACTTACAGACACCCAAACTGTGACCTTTTTCCCTGAGCATGATACTCAGTCATGTTGTTTATTTACCTCTTCAGGAAACTTTATGGACACGGTATGGCTCATCTCTAAGTCTTTCACAGGGAACTTAACCATCTTGGGGTACTGGGGCCAGATTTGTAAAACACTCGTTCCTCTTCTCTGTGGCAGTGGATATTGAAGCCTTGAAATATCTGATCCTGTTGTGATGTGGGTTATAACCTTGAGTCAAATACTTATTTCTGTAGACTTCTTAGAGTGTTATGTTCTTGAACAGGTTTTCCTGTTAGGTGTGGGTGGGCTGGTCGGTGCTGTCAGGGAACAGGGAGGAAGTTATTGCCCCCAAGCTGAGCAGTTGGAAAGAAATGTGGCTACCTGAGGAAGGGACTGGGGAGAGGGGAAGACAGGGAAAAGTAATCCACTGCTGGTGTCTGATGGGAGTATTTTGAACAGAAAACTTCCAACACTCTGTAACAGCCCAATATCATCTCAAATTAATCTCCATCTTGCTAAGAGTGTAAGTGTCTAACAAGGATTTGAGAGGATTGCTTGTAATAATGTTAGATTCTCTAGGCTTTTCCTGGCTTCTAATTTGAAACTTATTTTGAGCAGCTTTTACAATCGTTTGTGAGAACTTGTGTGGTGTGTGATCCAAGTTTGCATCACGTTGTTTGCCAAAACTCTGCTACTTGCAAGTGGTTGGCTTTCCTTGGCTATACCCGAGTGCTCACAATATTCCTATTTCTGAAGCCCGTGGGGGTTTTAGAATGAAAATAAAGCAGTACAGAATCAGATGCAAAACAATAGCGAATGTTGCTGCAGTTGGTCAGTGGAGTAGTGTTCTGCTTTTGAAACTGGTTACCCCAAGCTGAAGGGACCATTAGTCTGTACAAATATAGGCCAGAGCACCTGTGGAATAGCTGGATGTTTCATGGGAGTTGTATGGAAGAATCCAGTGTTATCCAGTACAGTGTTTATTGGGAGAAAGCCTTTCAAACATAGTTTGCCTTGGAAACAGTGGGGCCTCCTGTTACTTGTGAACAGGAGCTCTAACATTCTTTGACACGGGTTGGCACGGTGATGGTGGGGTTTGTTTATCCTCTAAACATATGCAGGTGATGTGATGATTAATATCTTTGGGAAGAGGTGGGAAAAAATGACTCAACACACAGAGAAACTTTCTTGAAGGAATCAGTTGAATGGGAAATGTTAACTTCTCTAGTTGGAACAAGGTGACGGGTGGGGTTATCCAAGGGTTAGACTTTTTTTGGGACTGTGTTTATTTGTAAAACATGCTTACATGGCTTGGATGAGAATATCAAGTGTCAGTGCATACACTGAGCCAGTATTGATCTGTTTTCTTATGTCTGTTTTGTCCTGGCATGGGGGTCTGAGGGGATTCATCAGTGTAGGATATATAGTTTGTAAAACGTAGGAGACTTTCAAGATAAATGGTGTTGTAGAAATATATTATTTCTTGTGATTTCTGTTTTTCTTTTATGTTGTGTAATCGGATTTTTTCTGGGTGCTCTCTCTAGTCTTCCTCATCTGCCTCTTTCCTTTTCTTTCTCCTAAACACAGGAGCTGTTCATTTTAACTCTGTTGTGTGTCAGAACACCATTTCTGCCAAGCAAGAGCTCAGGAGACCAGATGAGTTTAATGATGGTGTGGGGGGAAGGGAGGGAGGAGAGAGGGCCCAGCAAAGCTAATGAATCACATAACAGCTTTCATGGAGATACCGACAGCAAGTCATGTCCTCTTGCAGCTCGGGCACTGAGCCATAGACCTTTTGTTCCCAGTGGAGCCAGCAAACCACAGTTTGCTCTCCAGTGGATAGTTTAATTCCTTAGTCACCTTGCCCTCCCACAAGTCATTCTTGCATGGGGGGTTTAAAATGCTCTCATTTTTCAGAGTAGTAACACACTGCTGATTAAACTGGTATTGAACAAGTTTATTTTCCCCTAGTGGGTAACTTTCACCTGACTTAAGCTTCTCTTCCAAGGCCAGTTAGGGCCAGCTCTGTTGGTTGGTTGTGTGAGGTGGCTTGGCTGCACTGACACTGTTCAGTCACCTCAGGGGTACCGACAGGCAGATGTCAGTGGCAACATCTCCTTGGCTCCCAGGCCTGCAAAGGGGAACGGCCAGAGACTGTGTCACACTTTGGAATGGCCTCTTAGAGGAGGTGAGTCATGAGTGTGAGTAACTTGCTGCCTCTGAAATGATCTGCTTGGGCCAGAGTTAAGGGATAATCTGAGGTCCCCTGATTGCAAGTTGACAGGCAAATGAATGCTAAATTAATGGAAGAGATCATCAATAAGGTCTCCTACACTAAAGGGCCGTCCCAACAGTTTTCCACATTGGCTGGAGGATGTGCTGAGTGGGAGTACTTTCTCCATGGGCTTTTACAAGAATTTTCAGGGCATGGCAGGCAGCAGGATGTGGTTTATGCATTTTGTTTTTTTGTTAGATTGTTTTGCTGATGAAAATTAAAGCCATTCTTGGATGAGGGCAGGGAGTTTCTGGGGATCTTACTGAATGAGCTGCTCAGGAAGAGCTTGTCCTGTCTCTGCAGATGGTGCTTTTGCCCCTGTGCTGGTAGTGTTCTTGGATCTATCAATAGTACATCTGGCCTGACAGTAAATGTGAAAGTAATTTTCTTGATGACTGTTTTATTAGTTTAGTTAATATGCTGCAATTGGCTTGACAGTGGCAGAGTGGTGGGGATACAGTCAGGGGATGGTTGTGATTGTGTTGGTTCTGACACAGTATTAAATGACTTGAAAGAGGGGAAGGGTGAAAGGAGGAGGGAGTAATGCTGGCCTTGGAGAAAAAGGAAAGCTTGCTTCCTTTTGTTTGGTTAATATTTGGTTCCTCAAGATTGTAAAGTTGGCCAAAGAAATTTAAGCAAGTGTTGCCCCTTGGTCTTCCCACTGAAACCTGCCAGAGCCCTGGAGGTGCTGAGGAGTTTATTTGGAAGCAATCCTGTGCTTTAGAGCTACTAGTATTTCAGCAAAATAATGTCTCTTATTTTTTTTCCTCTTTTCAGTTCCTCCCCTATTTTGCTAATTTATTCTTCGTAAAGTCTCCTGATTTCCACAGGGGGTGTAGCTTTCAAAACAACATGAAATTGTGAAGCTGAAGCAGAGTACTTCTCTGATTTCATTGGCACTGCATTGCTTGAGGAGGACTTAATTTGATTTTTCTGTGATTCTCACATACTGACACTTGAAGATTGACAAATATTTGATATTTTCATTATTTTCTGAAACTTTCCCATGCTGTATATCCAAGCAATTTGAGCATGGTGATTAAAAATGGCAAAAGACTGAGGGTCTCTGTTGATGGTAATAGATGCTGTTGGATTTTCCATGCAACAGCCTTTCTCTTCCTGCAATCCAGAGTGGACACGTGTGAACAGATCTCTTTTGGAGTGTTCCACCCATTGTGTTCACAGAGCAGTTGTGTTTCCACAGGCATCAATAGGTATGGATTGCATGTTCTGAGGCGGAGCGTTCTGTCCCTGTGTGATCTGTGATGGGACGTCGGTTCTCTCAGGCCAGAAATTCCAGCAGAGCTGCAGTTTGCTCCCTTTGAATCAGGCTGTGTAGCACAAACTACTGAAGCTCTGTGTCTTTATCAGCAGCAAAATTCAAATGCAGAGTTCTCACAGGAAAATTTGATATTCATCTTGGGGAAAATACACCCTTGGCAAAGTGCAAGGATAACTTGAGTTTGCAGGGTCTGGTTGGGGGTGTGTTGGCTGAAACACAGACATATATTTTTCCATTTATTACCAGCTCTGTAGGTTTTGTATCATGATTGGAATTTGTTCAATTGCTTAGGAAAACTATTAGGGATTAAGTAAATGTGTCCATATCCCTTGAGCAGAGTTATGTTCCTCTCATATTCTTGTTTTGATGGATGCTTTGGTGCAAAGTGTTAAAATCATTGCTACTCAAGCAAGTAAGAATGACTTCACTGAAGTAATTTTTATTATTGTATGATATATGGAAAGGGCCTCAGGGACAGGGTGCAGTTAGTTCTTTCACATGCTGTACTTACATTGGCTGACTTTTCTTGCTTCCCCTGCTGAAATGTAGTTCATCCTTAACCTTTCTTTGGCATTTCTTTTGCCTTGGGTTGGTGACCAGTCTTCAGAATAATTTGATGAATGGTAGTTTAATGTGTTTTGATTGCTTTCAATGGTCTGTTTCATTTCTAAACCAGGATGATACAACTGGCTGGAGAAATCCCATCCTGCACTAAGGATAGATAGAAAGCTGTTTTAATTAGTGTGACCAAGACAGAATGCAAAGGTGGTTTCTTCCCTGCATCTGGAGGATATTTTTTTTGTATTTTTCACACCCTAAAGTTCTGCATTTTGCCATTGCAGCATTTTTACTGAAGATGTAGAAATCCTTATAATACCAAATAATTATGCCTCGTATAATCTTTTTTATAGGAGTTGTTTCTACAAGGGTGTGGATAATGATAAATTCGTTGGCAGGAGCTGAGTCCTCTGCAGGAGAGGGTAGAGAAAGACCTTCAAAAGTATAACTGAGTACTTACTCTCGTGGACAAAAATGCATGTGATTGCTGAAATAAACCAGAGGTAATTCCCTGTGCCTGTGCAGAGCTGGGCCAGCTCAGCAGTAAGGGCCATTAGTCACAATGACCAGCTGGGATGTGGGGATGGGACGGAGTTTCCACAAACAGGAGTCATTGCAGGGACTGTATTCTCTGCTCACAGAGAGCTCCTCCAGAGTGCAGGAGCCCTGGTGTTGTCTGCCTGCAATAAAGTGAAAGAGCTGCTACATTGCAGCCTGTAGGGAAAACGTTGTGTTTTGCCTGTTTAAGGGTGAATTGTCAGAATGCTGTTTCTTTCAGAAAAGAGAAAGCAAAGCACAAAAAATTCTATGACCCAAGAGAAGTTGGGTCTGTCTGGTTCCTCAGGGCAGTAATGTCAGCCCTGAGGCTGGTGTTGTGGTGCTGGAAGGGAACAGGGTGCTGGTGTCGTGTCCATCCTGTCTGCAAATACTCCTTGTAAGGAAAGAGTATTCCAGAAAGTGGTGCAATTCATTTAAATCTTCCAAGTTTTTTAAACCTCTGTCTAATGGAGGGATGTGTGCTCAAGACAGCCTGTTTTCAGCTGGTTAAAGCAACGTACAGAAATATTTCAAGTTCTATTTCCTGACCTGTTCAAGTACATGGCAGTAGCTTTGCTTGAGCCTAAGCTGAGTACCCGTGTGATGCTCCATCTGTCCCAGGCTTACGATCTATCATGCCCCAAGGTGGGAGGCACAAGGCTCAGATAGTATTTCTCAGGCTGTTCCAGAGCAAAAGCTGATGAGGATGGACGAGACAGCGCTCTTTGAGGGGCTGAGGATATTTCCACAATCCTTATCTTCTAGATCTTGAGAGATGCTGCTTTCATAAAACCATACTGAGCTTGAAGAATGGACTAATCATGTTAGAAATTACTGTTAGCCTCCTCCACACATAGTTTCTTTGAGGCTGCTTGACTGGAAAATCTTTGACTGATCTTTTAATTAAAAGCTCCTTTTTTTTTACCAAGGAGTCGAAGCTCCTTCTGCTTTGAAGTGGGCAGTGTTTTATAGATAAACATCTCATTGTGTTAGGAGCTTTCTTCTCTGCCCTTCTGTCTCATTTCTGCTCTTGATGTGTCTCATCCTGTGTGGATAGTTTTCATGGTTCCAGTTCCCAGTCTCAGGGCAGTGCTGGCTGGCTCCCTTAGCACTGGGTGAGCTGTGGACACTGAATCGCAGTGCTGTCCCCACCCCCTCACAGGAGCAGGCTGCAAATGACCGTAAAACTGGAGTTATTATGTGGCCATCACGTTTCAGTAAACAAAAGGCAGTTGTAACACCAGAGCAATGCAAACTGGTTATTAAGCATTAAGCAAACAATTTGGAAAAAAGCCTCTAGACTTTTAAGTTCTGCTCTCCGCTTTAGGGAAGGAAAAGGAACCTTCCATGCTTCCATTTTCCCCCCCCTCTCCCCTGGTTTAGCAGGGTGTGAGTGTGGGGCAGCATTCCTGCCCTTCAGGGCTCAGCCATGGGTTCCCCATCCCCTGCACTCCCCAGCAGAGCTCCGTGGTTCCCCTGTGCTGGCTCTGCTCCCTCGGAGGGACTCGCTGGGTGTTCGTGGGAGGGACAGTGACTTCAGTCAGGAGCCACCTTGACCAGAGACAGCAGAAGGGGTAAAACCCCCTGCAGGTACCTTTACAGCCAGATCAGTGCCGTGATTCAGTCCACAGCGTGGCCTCACAGACTCTTACACAGGTTGGATAAATTAGCCTTCTCACTGTGGAAATGTTGCTATTAGCATGTCCCCACTTAAAATTGCTTTTTGGCAACCCTGTGTGCTGATGGAGACATGTCAGGTACATTTTGATAGAGGAGCAGCATCTGATGTGTCTGGAAGGAGCCGGGTTCTTTACACTCTTCTTTCCAATTAGATTCTTGGACCAGGGGGGTTTAGGAACCTCCTTCCTGAATTTCCAGCCACAGATCACATCCAGGTGTGACAACCATGGTGTGTGTGGGCATGGAGGAACAAGTCTACTTGCTGCTCACTGGTGGCCATTACTAACTGAGTTTATATGGTTAGATTTAGGGCTGGATTTCTGTTTGTTTGCTTTTTAATTTCCTGTACTACTCGAAACACTCAACACTGGTATTCTGTCTATTACAATTGTATTTTCCAGAAATGGAAGTACAGCTGTTTTGTCACCACTGTTAACCCAGTAATGGCTGAGTGAGGAACGTCTGGCATAGAATAGCTGGGAAGTTGCTTTCTGAGCTGAAGAGAATAATCTACTTGTCTGCAAGCTAGAATCAAGGAAGATCATGGGATTCTTTAGCTGGTAGTCATTTATCACAGGAATACTCCTACTACATCCATATGAGTTGACAAATTAGTTTGCTGCTGCTTTTCCTGATCAGCACCTTCTGGGGCAGTGTGTTAGTAAACTCCCAGGATGTCCCCCAAAGCAGAGGGGTGACCACCCTCTGGACAGCAGAAGCCTCAGAACTAGCAGGTAGGAAAACAAAGGAAGTTTGGAGACCAAACTGAGACCAGTAACCAGATCAAACTCAAAATCCCTTATTTCTGTGAAACACCAGTGGTTTTGTCTCTGTTCACAGAAAGATTGATGTTTATGGATATTTTTTCAGGCTTTTTTAGCAGTTGTTTTCTAAAAAAATGACCAGAATGTAGCTTGGCTTAAAACTCATTTTGCTGTAGGTATGAGATGATTATACCTGATCTCATCTCGTTTTTACAGGTGCATAGGCAGGAAATGTTCCAGAACAAACAAAATCAGGAAATACCACAGTACACAGAAATCCCAATAATTGTGGTGTGCTAATGTCACAAGTATTTAGAGCCAAGACCCTCCTAAGGAATGTAAAAATTATGTTTTTTAATGATGAGCTATGATGGCTGTGGAAATTGCAAATTTGGATTAAAGCAGCAAGTAGGGGTATTTTATTTTTAAAAAAGGCAAAATCTGTATTTCTGTAGTTTTCACGAGATTAATGTTGAGATAATACTACATATTGAAAGTTTCAGTCATTCTTTTGTGGGGGGATCCTCGAGGGGTGTAGGTGACTGAAGTTTTTGGCAGGCCCACTGGTGTTAACAGTTCCAAAGAAAGTAGCGTTGAGTTTACCCCAGGGACATTCCAGCAGGTGCAGGCTCTAGGGTTTCCATGGCCATTTGCCTCGGATGGCGCAGTGTTTGTTATACCAGGTTGCTGGGCACTCCAGCAATGCCAGGCAGCGGGGCTGGATTGCCGTGCCACCGGGAATCTGCACGGAGCAGGTCCTGCCTCCCCTGGGCCCTGCAGGGTGTTCACAGGTGTATCTCTGGGCCTGTGACCTGGGGGCAAAACTGCCCTCTCCCGCTCCAGTCTGCACTGCTTCTGGCCTGGTTGTAAGATTTCATTCAAGGCAGGCGTATCCAGGCTTGAGTTTTCATTTGAGACCTAGCAGACCTTGAGGAAACCCAAGTAAACAGCGTAAGAAATGCTCAGAGGAGCTCTTTTGTATGGACACTGGCAAGTCTCTCAGGGCAAGAGATCTTAACTACTCCTGCTGTTATTCAGAGTGAATTGTATGTGAACAGGCCTGTAAAGAGCAGAGAAAGTCAGCTGAAATTCACAATGAGACCTTGTGAACAGGGTTCTGATCAGATCTCCTCTCATTTACCTTCTGAATGCGACCTTGTTTCCACTGTAATAGCACTGAGCTGTGACAACGTGAACTTGAAATGCAGTCCTTGTTCTTGTGGCTGTGCTAAGAGCTTGGAACCACCAGATACTGAGTAGAGCTGATCTTTTTCTATTTGCATTTCAACACATTTTTGAAAGAGTTAAATGTGGCTTTCTGTGTAAGAAAGACAAGATGACAGAGTTATTGATCGGGGTGAGTCCGAAAAGCTGAAAATAAAATGTTTGTGATCTTTTAAAAAATTCCTTAATTGTGCAGCAGAAATTCCCTGGGTACCTTCTCTTCTAAAACTACTGCATAACTTACTAGGGCCTTTTGTGGGTTCTGAGACTACTTGTTTAGATGCTAAAATTTGAACTAAATACGGATGCTTCAACTATAAGGTCGTCTCCACTATTGGGTTACATTCCTGCCGTGGGAGGGTCTCTTCAGTGGCCACCCTTTGAAAGAATGTCCTACCAGTAGTTCGTCTGCAGATTTAAATTGATGACAAGTAGTTTTGTCATGACTTAGTCTTCAGTGCCTTTTCTTGTGTGCTTCTTGCACCCCAGATCCCTAATCTTATATCTTCTAATTAAAATTTAAAAAACCAGCCAACCTTTTTACCAGGTGTTCAGCTCAAATGTCAGTGGCCTTCGTAGTCTTAAATTAGGAATTGCTCAGATCAAGATGCTTCCTGCCCCTTTTCTTTGGAACCTCTGGTAGTGCAGCTTTTGAAACACAGGCATCTGTTGTTCCCTAATACTTTGTAATACAATTTTTATTTCTCTTTGGTCTTTTACTCTTTTCCTCCATGTTAAATATTAATACTTGTGTTGCTTTGCTTTCCACAGTGATTACACAGATCAAAATCTTTGCATTAAGCCTTTTAGCTTTTTCCTCCTGTTGCATATTTTACCTATTCCACAAGCAATGTAGTCAGGCAGTCCAGACAGTCCAACAGGCCATTAAAATGATTCAGAAAAAGATTTCATGTTTTAATTACTTTTAATCTGTGTTTGCCAAGTGAGTAAAAAGCCTTATTTGAGCAGATGCTTCTATATAATTAGTGCTCGATTATCAAAACCACATTTGTTGTTCTGCAGCCATCTCCTTGTCTTTTCTTAAAGCTAGGTGGAGTACAAGTGAACCTTCCCAAGGAGTTGCTGACCTGTAAAGGTGTTGGCCCTATGACTAACACTCTGCAAACAGACTAATGAATTCGGAGCAACTGTGACTGGCCAAGCCTTGGTTTGCTTTGTTTGCTGTTGCATAAAGACCAGGTAGCAAAAAGCTTTGGTTTTCTGTAGGACAGCCCTAAAAGAGATGGAAAATGGTGTGTTCTCCTGAGTTTTTGGGGATTATCCAAAGAAATATCCAATGCTGTGGACACAGAAGAATGCTGACAGCTAAACTGTTCAGCTCATTCTCTCTATGTGTCAAGCAGATCAAGCCATAATAGTTAGTTACAGTATAATAGAGCCATTCTTTATCCTGACTTTTGCCTAAGCTGATGGTTGAGCAGAGACTTTAGGCATTTAATCATCTCCTGAAGTTCTAAACAGCTTAAGCAGTTTTGAAAATAACAGTAGGTGCTGATCAGTGTGTCTTGCCACCTGTATCTCTGAAAATCCAGCCTTCTGCATCCAGTCCCACTCTCATTTCAACCCCCGAGGAGCAGTTAGGGCTGGTTCAGACCTTCCTCATGAGCTGGTTTAGTTATATGCATCCATTCAGCATTTGTTATCAAGCTCTGTTCCTGTGTGTATGCCTGGAAGTGTAAGGAGGCACTAATGTGGCAGGATGTGTGTAGGGATTTTGGCTCGGGGTGGGTTTTGTATGCAGCAGCCCAGCAGCCAGGTAAGGGTTTTTCTTGTATCTGCTCTACTTCTCAGCTGTTGTGTTTGCTTTTTCTCATGCCACCATGAAATGTGCCAGTGTGGTTCCTGTTAATTCGGATATCAGAAGATCTCTGGTCAGCAGGGAAGTTGTTTTTTAACCCTTTCATTTGCTTAATCAAAGGAAAAAATGGCAGGGGAAAATAGGACATTTCAATAAAGTAGATGTGTGCTCTGAAACCTTTTAATGAAAAAGTACTTTAAAGGACTCAAGTGTCCACCTCTCCTTCCTCTGTGCTGTGCAGCCATTGTTTCCCAAAGGGCATTCATTCCTAGCTCACCCTTCCTCAGCCTCAGTATCAGTCTCGGGCCAGGGCTGGAGCAGAGTGGGAATGATCTGCCCAGTGCCCTGGGCTTGCAGTTAAGCTTTGAGCTGTTACAGGCTTAGCTGCCTTTGGAAAATGGATTTTAAGCACCAAGTTAATTAGGTTCCTGAAAACATTACTCTGGGTTGACAAAAGAAGTCAGAAAACATGTCTAGGCTCCCTGTATCCTGTGCTGTGTGATGGCTCCAGACTAATGCCATCTTTTGTGGCTTGGCTGTGACTCAGTTCAGTGATGTCATGGAGTCCCATATTAATCCATTGCGTTAAATTGTTCATTGTGTAGCTGAAAATCACCTAGAAGGGACTTGGGTACTGGAGTAATTCTGAATATGGCACAAAAATGATGCAATTACCTGCCTTGTAACACCAGCTTGTAAATGTGTTGTGAAAGTCTGACTGTTCAGTTCAATGTCTAGTGGCATTTTAGGTGTCTTCAGCCATTCCAGGTGCTCTCTGTCTCTGGAGCAGAGGACAGGTCTCCCACGGGTGCTGTCTAACCTTTCAGCACAGTGAAGTTATTTTAAAGGTCATCCAAAATGGCTCTAGATATCTGTATTTTGGTGTCCTAAACCTGGTGGAATTAGTGATACACCTGTGACCCGGGTTTATTTTGCTAAGAAACTCAAAGTTGGTTTAAACTAGTAACAGGAGCTAGTCCCCAGGCCGCAGTGAGCACAGGAGGACCTGCCTGCCTCGCCTGGCTGTTGTTGCCTGTGTGACCAACCCTGCTGGGGATCCCTGGAAAATCTTGGCAAAGCCCTGGGAGTCCAGGATCTACCAAAGTCACAGCCAGAGGATAAGCTGAAAACCAAAACTGATAACAAGGACATATTTCAGCTAAACCACAAGAACTGGAGCCCAGTAACATTGTGTGTGTGTGGGGGTGTGGTTTAATAATTCTTGTACTTTGCTGTACAAGCGTGGGCTGTTAATGGTTTTCCTTTTACTGAGCTGTGCTGCTAAATGCTTGCAGCCCTCTTGATTTATACGGACCTTTCCCTCAGGGTATCAGAGGAACTGGTTTTCTCTCTGAGAAGTTCTTGGAAGTTCTGTTCAGATGACAAAATTTATTGCAACACCTTGACACATGGGAACAGAATTCCAGAATAACAGAAGAACTGCAGTGTTCTGTTGGCAGGGAGGCTGAGTTAGCCCGTAATTTCGTGTTGTGATCTCTTTTGTTTCACTGTCCCTTTCTAAGGTGGATTTAGAGGTGACAGAGACACAGGGCAGTGAAATCGCTGGTGTGGTAGAAATGCAGGATGTGGAATGACAGAGCTGTAACAGCCCTGCTGGAGCAGCAGATCATCAGGAGAGGACAAACTTGTCTGCAGGCAACAGTTTGCCTTTCTGAGATGTATGACTTGAACATTGCAGAGGGCTATGAATAGCTTTCTTTTATTTCTTGTTATCCTGCCCTTGCAATTCAAATAAGGTATCCATTGTTTGAAAACATCACACCAAAGCTGCATCTGTCTCCGTGCTTTAATCTTACATGACTGAAATGCTTTCTGAACTGACTCGGTGATCACTGCTTAAATTACATAGATGGGTTCCACATGCAGGAGGCTTAGTACCTACTTAAACTGTGGAACAGTGAATTACTACTGTGGAATTTTAAATACATGTAGGAAGAAATGGTGTTTTTATTGTTCTTTTCGTAAGAGTTGACAGGATTAAAATTGAGGAAGAAAGTATAAAATGGAGCATTCCCTGCTAATTTGGTCTGTGGCAGAGCAGAAGCCCATGGCATTAACCTTTGGGTTATTAATATATCAATGGCAGGAGGGATTAAGAAAAGGGCAGGTTGTGGGACACAAGTGGCACAAAGGCCAGAGGCAAATAATTTTGTATTGACTCCAGTCCTAAAAAATAGATTCAAAGCAGAAATCAGAACCTTTTAAAGGTGTTTCTGCAATCAAATGTAGTCTCTTACCCAGAGAGATTATTCTTCTGCTCTGGGATTGGCGAAGCAGGTACTTGAACTGTTAATAAAATTAAGACTCAAGTCAATTAAACGTAACCTCCAGGCCAGTGCTTTAGTGCCGTGGCGTGTGCTGTCGGAGTACATGGACTGTAAAGGCAGATAACATATGGAATCTTCATTGCACAGTGTCCCCCGTGTCCCCCTGTGCCTGGTGCAGAGTTTGTCTCCTGCTCTCGCTGTGCTTACACTGGCTGTGCTGCACGGACATACTTCTGAACAACAGTGCTGTGTTTCACCTTGGAGGGCTGGGAAATGTTTCTCTCCATTCCACAGCCCATTTCTCCTGGTTGGGGATGTTCCTGTGGGAGCTGACGCGGGAAGTGCCGAGAGCTCACATCAAAAATAGATCATAATGTGGAAAAACTGAGGAGTAATCCCAGTCCTTCCTTCTGTGAAAAACATTGTAGCCGTGTTGAAAGTGGGATTAAAATGTCGAAAGATCATCCCGAGGGGTCAACTTTTATCTCATTAAGGTAATACTTTGGCTTTTGGCGCTGGTGGAAAGTCAGGACGTGCTCCCTGGCAACAAGTGGCCATGGGCTTCAGGTCCTAATCCTGACTTACTGTGACCTTGGGTGAGGCATTTCATTCCTCTCTGCTTCCCTGTCCTGCAACCTAAACTTAATTATGTGTTTCAGAAGATTTGAATTAAATGGCTGTTAATTTTAAAGCACTTGGAAAATTATAAGCTGTGTATACATGTTACATTTTAATGCCTCACACCTGAGTAGTCTGGCTGATGCTGAAAATGGAGCAGTTCTTACTGGGTGCCAAGGTGAGGAACATAGTGATGAGGTGACCTCAGCCTGAACAAAACAGCTTTTCAGCCAGTACCTCTTGGTGAAATAATTCAGGAGTAATTCCCAGTTCCTCTGAAGTGGGGGAACACAAGCTGAGCCCATTAACAGAGTGGGTGTGGGACTGGGAGAACTGGCAGTTTGGTGTGGTGCAAAGGGAATGGGAGACACACAGTGATGGTCAGAGATAGCTTGAGCTTGGGTACCTGGAATGGTGGTACTCGAAGCTGGCAAGAACGTATTTAAGAGCCTGGGCAGGGTGGGTGAGCAGTGTCAACAGGAGTGAGGTGCCAAAGCACCATTTTGACCAAACAAACAGGTATTCAATAGTTTGTTTTCTTTCTGGATTGTCTCAATCAAGATGCAGGGCTGGTTGTTTCCTCTTCCCTGCCCAAGAGCAGCAGCCTTTTCGCAGGAAGAGCAGTTCTGTGTGATTCCAGCCACTTTCACCAGCAGCAGCACCACGAGTCGGGCTCTGCAGCCCGGCAGGCTCTCCCACAGAGCAGCACCTTCCATCAGGTCACCAGGCTGCCTTGCACAGCCCTAAATGCAGTCTGCATATGGATGCCCCAGGCTGTGGGCTTGGCAGTTTCATTGGGAGCTGCTACACTGCTCAACACCAAGGTCATCCAGTGAGGGGGTTGCCCATAAAATTGACTTAAAGTAGTGTTTATACATAATTTGGTGTTTTGTGATCAACACATGCATTTAGAACTATTTCTTCCTGGCTCACTGTGACTCTTTAGTATTGCATGGCACTTGTGCAGAGGGGAGTGAGGAAAATACCTAAGCCCTTCTGTGGCATGAAAACACCAGGCTGGTTAATGGTTATTGATGGATAGCAAATGCTTAGTGATTTATGACAGAACAAGTCAGCAGAGCGTGGAGTCTTGCAAAACACACGAGACACACTGAGTAAGCTCAGAGCCTGCACTGGTTGGCAAACTGATGAAGTACAGATAATCCCAGTTAAATATCATTAATTGTTATCCTTATGTATATGTTTTCCATTGCTTGGGATCATGTTGCTGTTGTCATCTGGTGGTGTTTAGAAGCATGCTGGCATTGCTACCAGAAGTGTTTCATTTCTCTTAGGAAGAGAACCAGTGTGTAATAGCATCATTATTTCTTACATACAGTGCTGCCCAGTCAGCACTGTCCACTGCTTATATACTGCCCAGTCATGTGCTTGGCCAGATGGGGGTCATGTTATGGCACTGGTTTGAGCATTGGAAAAAAAAAAAGGGGGAGTTTTTTTGAGCACTTGCTTTGTTTTAAATATTTTTGTATAACAGTAGGAAACCCTCTCAGATTGAATAAAAGTACAGGACATACAGAAGGCTTTGAATCACCCCTTAGGCTCCATCAGAGAGTGCCTGTGGCCATGGGTAAATGTGTATCGTCCATATTAAGTCTGTAGTATGATTAGCATACTGCTTCTCTACACCGGTCCTTGCCTCTGGGCAGGGAGCATTGAGATGCTCTCCCACCTGGGCACGTGGGGCTCACCTGGGCTTCTCAGCAGGAAGGAGCTGTGCTGAGTTGGGATTTCTCTGCTGGAAGCGACACATCACATCATGGTCCTTTCAATTTTCTTCTTGTCCTTCATCTCGCAATGTTTGCTGCATCAACACCACTCATGCTGAGCTCGGTTTGGATACAGTTTACAGGTGCCAGATCTTGGCAGGGTTTGGGAATGGGATGAGTGGTGGGCTGGGGGCCTCTGGCTCGGACAAGTGCCACGAGCTCTGGGGCTGGAGTTGCCCCAGCAGCCCCTGGAGCCGGAGCGGGAGAGCTCCGGTGTCCGGAGCTGAGCTGTCCCCTCCAGCTGTAGATGAGTCGATGGATCTGTGTGGGCCACTGGCTGCCCCCGTATCTCTCGCCATAAACACTGGAGCCTTTGTCTGTGGCCTTATCGTGCCCCTGCCATGACAGAGCCTCTCTGTGCTCTCCTGCCAGCGCTGCTCTGGGCTCAGGGGGCTTTTCTTCAGCTGCTCTTTGTCTCCACGTGTTTATTGTGCTGCTGCAGAGTGTGTGTGTTTGGGAGGGCCGAGGAGGGGCTCCTGTTTGTGTGGGCTTTATAAACCCAGTGCATTCTTCAAAAGAGATGCTGAGCAAACGGCGTGGTGTTAATATTAACCCTTCAGTGCCCTGCATGGCTGCAGCAGAGAAATGCCGTGGCAGGGTTATGAAGTTGCTGTGTAGGCACAGAGCCTGCTCCCGCTTTGGTCTTAATGCCCTTTGGTTTTCTGTGGATGCGGCACATGTGTGTTGGCAAAGGACCCTCGCAGACGTGGAGAGATGGAATTGATTCTAGGATTCCCTCCCTCCCTGAGTCCTTCTGGAACTTGTTTTTATTGCAAACACTGGCTCACTAACCCTCTCTGTTTGCATAACTCTCCCTTGCATCCTGTTTATGTGGCTGCATTGGACAACATCTCTTCATTGTACCTTATCCCCGAACTTTAATGGTCCTGTATTTTAGGGCTTTGCCTTTCAAATAAGGTCCTGAAAGCAGGGTTTTCTTAAATTCACGGTGTTGCCACGCTCAGTGGCATATAATACCTTCCCTTTGAACCAGCTTCTTTTCTTCAACCATCTTGTTAGAACTTTTGTGGTCCAGGTGGCTCTTACTTCTTCAGTGCCCGTGGTCCAGTATTTCCAGAGAGCTTTGAAAGATGAAGACCAGCCACTCATAAACTGTATTTTCCTTGTAATCACATAATGTTTTGCATTGTTGTTGGGTGGAAGAAAACACCAACCAACAACCAAACAGAGCAACATCAACTCCTTAACCTCGTTTTGCTTTTCTTCCATAAGAGGATGGGAATTTATAACATGAAAAGTCTCTCGTCCATCTCCACGAGAAGCTGCAACAACACAATTGTCTTTGTGTTGCAATTGCCATGAGAGTTTTATATTTCACTGAATCTGTGATCAGCATAAATGTTTCAGCCCTTTGTATACTATGATCTGCCTAAACAGTATAATACAAATAATTTTATGTGTGAGAAATTTTTATTTTTTTTAAAGATGGTATCTTTTCTTAAGTTACTGAACTTTCCCCAGAAATTCTTAGGATTAGACTCAGCATTTCACAAAGTAGTGTAAAGTATCTTTACTTTCAGGTAATTAATATCCTAATACTGGGGATTGTAGTTCATGTATTACAGCATCTATGTATTATGTTATTACACTGGGAAAAAGTTAAGCAGGCTGTGTTCCTTCGCAGGGGGTGGGAAAGGAAGAAATGCAGAATAATACCAGCCTTTGAAACATGAATCCTCACAGTCATGACTAAACCTATTCAAACACTCAGGTGGTTTTTTCTAAGACTGCTCTAGGCTTTAGCATTGTTGGTGTGTGACTTGTTTTCTTCCTGCAGTAACTCAGTTTGCTCCATCTCTTGTTCTTGAAGGCACAGTTGCGGCTGCAAAGCGCACAGGGATCCCGGCCCCCTGGGAAATCTCATCCTCTGTATCCAGAGAGAGAGCTGTGCTGCGGGGCCAGGCCAATGCCAGGAAAACACAGCCCAGCCCCACCTCTTCTGGTGCACCAACTCCTACCAAACACGTGCGCCCCACCAGCAAGTCCAAGCAAGAGAAAGAAAGTGGTGACAAGGCTGTTCTGGAATCTCAGGTTAAAGAACTCCTGGCAGAGGCAAAGACGAAAGATTCTGAGATTACCAAACTTCGTTGTGAACTGAAGAAATGCAAAGAGAAAGGGTCACTTAACGCTGAAGGAATGGGTGCTTCCAGCCAAAATTTAGAACCAGTATCACCTGTTGACATAGATCCATTAATACGGACCCTTCAGGAGAAAAACAGGACTTTCCAAAAAGAGCTTGCTAGCCTGGGAGAAGAAAACCGTGTCTTGAAAGAGAAATTGCTTTACCTGGAGAACTCCCCTCTGTCAGACACAACAACAAGCAGTGGAGGTGACAGCAGCCTCCCAACCCCAACTACCCAGGAGTCCAGTTTTGGAAGCCCATCCAAGCATGCATCCCGCGGGGAAGCGGAGGAGCACAGGCAGCACGGGCCCAGCGGTGCCCTGCGCAATTCTGGTTCTTCCAGCAGTGATGTGACCAAAGCCTCCCTGTCCCCTGATGCATCCGACTTTGAACACATAGCAGATGTACCTTCCAGGCCAACATCTGCCAACAGCAACCACTTCAAGGGTTCCAAATGCTCCACTTCAGGAAGTTCTCCAAACAACATTAGTGACCTCTCTGTTGCATCCCTTACAGAGAGAATACAAAAAATGGAGGAGAATCACCACAGCACAGCAGAAGAATTGCAAGCCACTTTGCAGGAGCTGTCGGATCAACAGCAAATGGTGCAGGAGCTGACAACAGAAAACGAGAAGTTAGTGGAAGAGAAGGCTCTGCTGGAGACTTCCTTCCGTCAGCACAGAGATAGAGCAGAACACCTGAGCCAAGAAAACGAGAAGCTGATGACTCTCCTCCAGGAGCGATCCAAGAATGAGGAAAGCAGAGCTCAGGAGGGGAAGGTCCTCGAACTGGAACAGAAATGCGCAGAAGTTCTTGAAAAAGCACAGTTTGAACGAGAGAAATTGCTCAACATTCAGCAGCAGTTAACCAGCAGCCTGCGAAGCTTAGAAAGGGAACATCAGGATGCCCAGCAGGTGATTAAAAGCCTGAGAGAAGAAAACGAGAAGCTGCTTAAACTTCTAGAAGTGGAACAGCAGAGCAACAGCACGGTGACCAAAAGTCTGGAGGACTGTAAAATTGCCTTAGAAGGTCTGAAAATTGAGAATGGCTCCCTCAAAACTCAGTTGGAGAATGAGAAACAAAAGGCTGCAGAAATCAACGTGGTGGGCTGCACCTCTGACACGACGGAGGTGCAGGAGATGCTCAAAGTAGCCCATGCAGAA
This sequence comes from Dendrocincla tyrannina, assembly GCA_035047865.1. Lineage (NCBI taxonomy): Eukaryota > Metazoa > Chordata > Aves > Passeriformes > Dendrocolaptidae > Dendrocincla > Dendrocincla tyrannina. The sequence goes on along the minus strand of JAWWMP010000050.1, from coordinate 4,001,523 downwards.
AAGGCTCAGCTAGAAGCCTCTTGCACTGAGCTTAAACAAGAGCTGCTGAAGGCAAACAGTGAGCTAAAGCACGTTCAGGGCCTGCTCTCCAAGGTAAAGCACTGACAGCTGTCAAACAGAATGGGTGATTGTCCTTCCATAAAGAGGGAGTTATTGGTCTTTAGGTTGTTCTTGAGCCATTCATTATAAGTGTCTGGGATTTAAGTTGCACGAATTAGTTTTGAATGGAAGCTGGGGTCCTCTGGTATTGTCTCAGTTTCTGGTGCTGTTTCCATGTTTTCCCAGGAGTAACTTAGCATAGCTTTTTCTGTAAATTCCAAATTATTTTGTCCTGATATCTTCTGCAGATTTATTCTTTTAGTAAAGAGAGCTGTGTTTATCAAAACTGGAGCAAAAAAACCAGTCAATAAAAAAATTACCTTGATATTATATGAACAAATATTAGTGTGAGTCATGTGTTAATCAGATGAAGGGCATGAGCAGTTAGCAGTGACTATTAAATTCTGAATAATTAATTGTAATTAATTGGCAGTGAACTGTAGGTGTCGTTGGTCGTGAGAACACAAGGATCTGAGTTAATTAACTTCTCTGAGTTAATGCTGAGAGAAGCTGATAGTTACAGCAACATGACTAATGGTGCACAGTCAAGCTCCAGATGAGATTATTTTCATCAAAACTAAAATATTTTTACAAAACTGAGAGATACTCTGTTTTGGGATACATAAAAAAATGGCAAAAAATAATTTTAAAACAGATTGATTTTAGAACAGTTTCCTCTACCTCGTTTAGTAGTTTGTAGCTGTGCTCCAAACAAGCTTACCCTGGTTATTGTTCCTATTTTCTGAGTGACCCTGGATGTTCAGGAGGGAGCTGTGGTGTGTGGCATCCCCCAGCAAGTGTGAATAAAGCCCAGGCCATGGATTATGTCCCACTGCTGCAGAGAGAGTGATAGTGTGTGCAGTCCTTCCTGTATGGGGAGGGGATCAGGAGAAGAATGATAAAACTGGCTGCAGAGGAAGAGGGCATTGCCAAAAAGCACCTCCATGGTTTGAGCGGTTTAGAAAATCCAGATGTCCTTTCAGCTTAAAGAGGTGACCACAGCAAATGGAGTTAGTAGAGGAAGCTCCCAAGTGCTTTCTGGAGCTGCAGCTCATGAAGAATAAATGAAAAACTGCTGACTGCTCAGACTCTGGACCAAACTTTTATTGCTTGGTTTGGAAACCACAGATTTCCTCCTTTTTACTCTTTCTTTCCCTCGAATTAAGCTGGTTTGAATCATTGGCTACTTGTGACACCCAAACAAGACCACAGGCTTCTGTAAGGCTGCCCTTCACTCAGGCTGTGCCAGTCCTGCTCCCTGAATTGGCAGCCTGCACCTTTCCCTTACTCAGAGAGCTCCCCCAAACCTGGAAGCATTGATCTGTGGGCCTGAGCCAGCAAACTGAAGTGCAGCAGATTCCCCCTTCAGTAGTTCCAGATGTCCTGTATCCAGAAATATACTTATCTGCAGTAGCTGGCTCTGCTGTGTGTGTTTTCACAGCCCATTGAAAATGCACATGGTAAAAGCAGCAAATTGTTGATGGGGATGAACTGATCATGATCTTGGCCCTAAGGCAGTGATATCACTTTCATAATGTCAAGCATAAATAGATGTGGAGCTTTCCGGGAATGTAATTCCCCTCTGTTCATTAACTGCAGAGAATGGTTTGGAATTATGGTTGTCATACAGAAAATTTCATTTCCTTTGCAGCATCTCATTTTGTTATCTTCATTACCAGGAAGGAGAACTGCCATTCAGAGCTCGTGTGTGTTTCCTGAGACTGGCTGGTGTGCACTGCCACTCGGTGTACACAGTGCTCAGAACACAGGTTCAGTTCTGAAGTCCATGAGGTGCCCAGTACAGCCTCTAATGAGTGATACCTCTTGGGGAGTAAGGACAGACTTGCAGCTTTCCTTCCTCCCTCCCTTCCAGGCTGAGAGTGAGTGTGGTCAGCTGAAGGAGGTGTGTGACCGGCAGGCTGAGCAACTGAGCAGAACCAGCCAGAAGCTGCAGGAAAAAACATCAGAGAATGAAGCAGATATAAAAAACCTCAAGGAGACCATTTTCGAGTTGGAAGACCAGGTGGAACAACATCGAGCTATAAAACTTCACAATAACCAGCTCATCAGTGACCTAGAAAGTAGGTGGAGCTCAAGAAAAGGATTTAAATTAACTTATTTGGGGGGCTCAGCTATGGCTGCAGCAGGGGGGAGGAAGAATGTCCTTTACAAGTATTCCAATTTTGGCCATTCCCTTCTGTTCTTGCACAAAAGTACTATTTTAACAGTTAGTGCTATAGATACAATATTGGAAACAGTCTCTGAGCCCCATTCTTCAGTGAGGGAAGTGTTGCCCGTTGTAGAAATTAGAATTACTTGTCTGTCAAAGTGCTTTTAGGGAAAAGCCCGGGGAAGAACAGTAAGTCGGGGTTGCTGAGGAGCTGCCACCTGGTGGAAGGAGCGGCCACACATCCGCGTTCCCTCGAGTGCTCGGGGGATGTGTGTGCTAAGTGATGAATCCACGTGGACTTCTCTACATTCCGGAGTCTGGTTTAATGCCTGAAAATAACAGTGTACTTCAGAGATGTTTGAGCAACAAATCTACTGTTGATTCTATTCCTGATCCGTTGACAGAGTATCTTAACCTCAGTTTAGTCTGTTGAGTGATATTACTAAAGCAAAACCAGATCAGCTGCTCTGCCTTCTCATTTTCACTTTCACCGTTGCCCTTATGTGTTTAGTAATCTTTTCCCTTTTTACTGTCCTAGGTAAAGCAATGAAGCTGGAAGAACAAAAACAAGATACAGAGAGGCAGCTGAAGGCTCTGACTAAGCAAATGAAGGTAAGGTTTGAGCTCCAAGACAAAGCTAAGCTGGGCTTTTGTTGCAATACAGGATATGAGAGAACTGTTGTGTTTTCCTAGAAAAAGTGTAGACTTTTCTTCCTGTATCCTTTCTCCATGTTCTTCTCTTTGCACTTGCATTGGAGAGGAGGGCTTAGCATCAGCTTCTTTGGCAGTATTTTCAGGCCTATAAAGAGGCAGGTGCTCAGTCTGCACGCGCCTGAAGCGGTGGTGAAATCCTGGTTGCCCGTGCTCACAGCAGACAGTTGGTGGGTCTCCTTGCTCTCCCTAGGAAGACGCAGAGGAGTGGAGGCGCTTCCAGGCTGACCTGCAGACTGCAGTGGTTGTGGCCAATGATATCAAGTGTGAAGCTCAGCAGGAGCTCCGTGTGGTGAAGAGGAAGCTGCAGGAGGAAGAGGAGAAGAGTGCCAGACTGCAGAAGGAGCTGGATGAAGTGAAGGGCAGCAGCAGGTAGGTTGTTTGCAGAGGCTAAGATTTGATCTCTGTGAGTGCTAACACGCGTGCCAACAGTGCTGTGTCAATAACTATTCATTGGCTTGGATGTGCATGTTGTCTGTTTGCAACTCTTCTGGCAGACTTTGTCGTCTCTTTCTCTAAGATGTTTCTGTTCTTTTCCTTTTTGGCAGTCTAGTTCTGTCGACGAGGGTGTGAAGGTTTTAATCAGCAGATATTAAGTAATAACAATTGCCAGTATCCTCTGATAGCTTTGTTCTCAGTCTGCTATTGCACTGTGGTTTCTACCCTTCACAGCTCTCTGTGCAGCTGTACTAAACCATCAGTGGAAGGATGGGTTGGGTGCAGATATTCCATGGGACACCCAGGAGAGAACTACTTAACCCGAGAGATTTCAGCGAAGAAAGACAAAGTAACCCAAGCACTCATGCTGTTTATCAGAAATGTGTGCCAAATTCATTTGACTCCTCTAGAGTTTCCCATTTAATCTCTCTCCTGGTAAATTCATGGCAGAACAGCCCCAGGAACACAGTTAACCCTGTAATTTCTTTCAGGTGGAGTAACAGTCCAGCTTTATGTTGCACATATTTGCTCCCTGTTTTCCATTCAGGAGTTCCCACAGCAGCTGTGCAGTAGGTGGGACTAAAAAGGTGGGAGAGCTTTTATGTGGAGGTGGATGGATCAGAATTCCTGGACGGAAGAAACATCTTTTTAGAAAAATAAAGGAGTGTATTTAAGCTCCAGTTTCATTATCAGAGTCCCAAGTGAATGCAAAGAAAAGCTGTTACAGACTATGCATTCAGAAAAAATGATTACCAGACAGTACTTAAGTTCTGGGCTCTGTTTCCATTCCTAATTCGTTCCTAATGATGTTTCTCTTGTTTAAAGCAGGGTCCCTATATGAGGATGGGGAATCGTGTTCTTATAGTTTCCCCTCTTTGTTCTTTAAATTTTTAATCTGAAGATGTGTTTGATAGTACTTAAAATGAATAGAAGATGACCTGCTAATTTGCCAACTGGGATATTTATCTTCCATGTATAAGGAACATGGCTGCACTGTCAGCAATTTGGTATAAGGCAAATCCTGCTTTTTAAATTGGAACCCCAGAATCCATGCATATGTAGTTCCAGAAGGAGGTGTTCAGACGTGTTTAATTATGTTAGTTTTGGCATTTGTGTCTCCCTCTCTGTCACAAGCACACACAGATCCGTCTGTCTCTGCACTGTGTTGACTCTGTAGAGCTTGCTTTGAGTATTGCATTGGTCATGGAAGCAGATATGCTGTCTGCAGTGGGCGATATTTATTCTCTTTCAAAGGCAGGTGTTGAAACCAAATTTTTCATCTGTCAGTATAACAGATTTGACTTGCAGAGTGGGCAGAATTTCTGTACTGAGTGGTATGGAGACCAAAATGAAGCCTGTGTAAGTCATTGTCTGAACAAACCAGTGATCAGCAGCTAAGCACTGAAGTTGTCAAACTCTACTGACTTATGAAACAAAGTCCCGAAGTAGCCAAAGCTCCTGCTGAGAGCCAGGTCTACACTCCCAGATATCTGTGCATTCCTGAGATCACTGTCTTCCCCAGCACCTCATCTTCTTTCACCCAGGAAGGTCTGGGGAGGTTGCCATCGTTGCCTGTAGTCAGCTGTCACAAATGCCACTGCTCAGAATCAGCAGTTGGTTGTGGTACCTGTGCTGATTTTGGTGCATGCTCAGCACGGGTGGAAACAGTTTGTAGCATGATACCTTAACAGAGGCTGTAAAGTGTTCCTCATGTTTGCTAATGCTGAGCAGCTGCACGCTCAGCTGAGGAGCTGACAGTCCCCAGTGAAAGTTTCCTGTCTGATTTTTAAGCTCTTATTGGAAAATGTACCTTCCAAAGAGCTTGTATTCGAAGGTTTTTGGCCAAATCTCAGCCATCTCTTGAGGGTCATTAGACTCCACCCCATAAATCTATCTTGAAGCCAATTTATCTCCTATGACATCCCGCCATTCTAATGTTTGCCTGTGGCTGCCTGAGTTCCTGCCTCCAAGTTTGATTTCATCGTTACGCTCTTCTAATCAGACAAAAAGTCATTTTTGGTTTAGGAACAGCCAAAGAACTTGCAGAAAAAAGCCAGATGAGGTCATCAGAGTTCATCTGAATGAAGGTAAGAGCCTCCCAAAGGCATCTTTAACACAGATTAAATGTCTAATTCTATGACTAAGAATGTTGGGGGGGGGAGGTTGGACCAGCATCAAGCAAATGGAATAAGGAAGAAAGGAGTTAACTTGTCCCAAGTTAGTACTGATTGAAACCTTCAAGTTGATTAACCCATTCTTCAGAAGTCTTCTATGATATTTTACATCCTAATTAATATTATTTCTCTGTAGTAAAATGTAAAGCTTACAATCCACTGTTGGGTAACTGTCTCCTCACAACTAGTGGAAATTGAAGTTAAGTAATCTCCATTCTAGCAAGTGTTCAAGACCAGACAGGATAAGATCCTGAGTAAAAGTTTCAAGGTCTTGCTTTGACTCTTTCCCCTCAAGTTCTCAAGATGATTTTGGCACTAGCCCATTGTGCCTTGAACCAGGAATATGGAGGGAGGACAGTTGGGCCAGGAGTTGGGCTTAGAAAACAGAGAAGTTAAATCTGTAATTAAATGAGTGACTTCTTAGAATAATAAAAAAATTAACCAGATCTTCAAACGGAAGCCTAAACTGAAGATTGTGATGTGTCCCTCTAATTTGCTTCTGTTTCTCCTCCTGAAGTCTCCAATGCCACAGCATGGCAGTGTCACATGCTTTTCTCCTGGAAATGAGCTTGTGCTCTGTGTATTAAACCCTGCTGTCAGTGTGGATGTGCTGATGTGCTGCTCATTCGTGCCTGTGTTTGCAGCTGTTCTGTCTTACAGAGGTTTGAGAGTTCCTTCTGCCCTCAGAGGAACCAGAATGGCAGAGCAGGGGCCTTGAAGGAGTCTTGGATGGCTCAATTAGTGACTCCTCACAGTTGTTTGGGCTGGGGTTTTGGGGTTGGTTAGGGAAGGTTTGGTGGCTTTTTTTACTCTGGATGAAATTATTCGCTCCCCTCCAGTGTTTCTGAAACAGAAACTCTGGCTGAGGTGGAGCAACTCCAGTTGCCTGGATGGGTTCATGTACCCATTTTGAATGAATAGTCCTGACTGACTAGAGGAGAGAAAGCCAGGAACAGTCATCCCTGTCCTTTGAAATTGATTCCCTGGCTTTTAATAATTTATTTCTTCCTTTTGGAGCAACATAGGTTTTTTTTTTATTATTTATTTTGTATTGTTGCTCGTCACTTGCCAAAGCCAAGTTAACAGAGTATTAAGGCACTCCTTAGCTCTCCTAGCAACACCATTGGCATTTCCCCCTCTGCCCTTTATTTAGTGGTGATGGGGCCATGCAGAATGGAGAGCTGTACCTCAGGATGGGCGCTGTGTTGGTTTATAACCTCCCCAACTGTTGTCTGTCTCTCCATAGGTGCCTGATCTCCGCCAGCTAACACAGCCCTGACAGGATGCACAGCCAGGCCTGTGAGACGCTGCAGGACTTGCCTTCAACTCGCAGCTGAAAAAGGGAAGTTTCAATTTGAGAAAGCACCTCTGTTTTTATTATTGTTGCCCTGCAAAATCAAGTGTCTTGCAAAATGTGAACGCTCAGGTCCACCTCTTCCCCATGGGCAAGAGCCTCTCTCTTTGTTTCAGAAGGCTTCTCTCTTCAGAAGACTCCATGAGGCAGAAGAAGTGCTTAATTAGTCTAAAGCAAACCAAGCCATAAGGAGTGATCACAGAGATTTGGGGATCTGAAACAACTGAGAGCTTTTTTTGGAGCTGTTTTCCTTGGAACAGACATTTGAACATGCCATTTTAAGCTTAAGCAGAAATCAAACTGAGTGTGAATGTGTAATTTGTAAAATGTAATGGGCATACACAAGCTCTCCATATAGCATTTTATTCTGGGACCTGTGTCTAAATCCGTGTGTGAGTACAGATCGTATGTACCGACACACAAACTCGGCGATGGGCCGCTGAAATCCAGCAGGAAAACTGAATAGAAACACGAAGTTATTCCCTCAGTCTCAGCTGCTTTGGTGGTGTCACGTTTTTACTCTTGTACTGGCGAGGCACTCGCCACTGGGTGGCACATCTGACCCGGTGGTGCCTTAGGAAGGGGAGGTGCCCGAGGAGCGTGTCCTGCTCTGACCCTCGCGGAGAATATTCCATGAGAGCTTTGTCCTGCCTGTGAGAACTGCAGATGGAGAGACCAGAAGGAAAAGAAATGAACATATCAAGCCCCCAGTAAATATCCTGTCAGAAAGGAGTTGTTCTCATGCCTTTATCTCAGGTGAAGTATGGGATGATCAGGGAGAACTTGAAGTTCAGCTTTGCAGCTGGAGACATCTGGAGAGAGCTTTTGTTGGATGCTGAGGAGAAACTCAGAAGTCACCATCTCTACCAGGATTCGTTCCAAGACTGGAATTTCATGTCTTGGCTATGGGATTTCTCTCCTTTCTTTCTGGATGTGAAGACCTAGGAAGGGCCTGGTCCCGGAGCGGGCTGAGCCAGTGGAGAATCCTGGGGGTGTCCTGGCTTTGGCGTGGCCTCCACCTTTGTGCCGTGCTGCTGCGGTGTATGCCTGCCTGCACACTTGTGTTGCCTTTCTTTCCTGTGCTGGCAGCTGTTGAATATTGGGTTCTATGTTTAAGAAATATATATTGAAGTGCCAAATAAATGTTTAAGTGTCTGGAATTGTCTGCTGCCTGCCCTTGGCCTCTCTTCTATTCTGTGCATCAGTAGCTGTGTGTCTCTACTTTGTGTCCCTTGCAGTTCAGGAGGAGTCACAAGCAATGAGAGGAACTGTCAAAGACTACATTCTGGAGTAATTACTTCTGCAAATATGGGCCTGATGTCCCTTACCACCTGTAGCAAAGTCACTGGAGCAGTTTAGAAATTTCACAAACACATGAAGGCTGAGTTTGCCAAAAATCTGTCCCTTTAGTACAGAAGGACTTGCACCTTGTTGCTAGTTGATTGTCCACATATTTCAAACCTAGAAAACAAGGAGACTAACTCTTGCTATTAGAGAAAAGCTCACTGCATCTACTTCTCTCACCAGTGAATGAAGGAACTCGGCAGTGGTTTTGTGAAAGGGACTGCACGTTTTAATTCCTTTGTGGCCACAGTGCTCTGCTTCCTCCTGGAGCTGCTCCACTTCAGCCAGCTGCACTTGCAGCATTTGTGTGTGTAAACCATTCATTCTTGTTTCAAGCAGAGCACAGAGCAGTAGATGACATTTAGCTCAAATCCATCGCTTTCGTAGCACAGCTTGTGTAGCCCTCTTGGACGGCCTAAGCTGAATAAATTCTGTGTATAAGGAGGAGTCATTTTGGGTTTGAAGTTAGGGCTTGCCATTAATCTTTCTGATTTGTGTTCTCCTATACTGTCCTCCTGAATTGACTTCCTGCTGCAAGTTAACCTCTTACTCTTCTGCTTCTCTATTAAGAAACCCACATTTCTACACATACATCTGTCCCTTTATCATACAGATTTCTTTTTGAAGTTAGGAGATGCTCACCAAGTTTCTTACTCTCCATTGCTTGCTGGCTAGCATGTGTGGTTTTAGTTGAAGCAAATGGATCTCAGCCCTGTTTCCCATCTTCTCTGCCAAGGTTTGCAGAGGCCTCAGTTTTCTGTTGTGATTGTGTTTAATCAAGGAGGTTGTTTCAGGCTGCCTATTACAAATATACAGGCTGAAGATTGCAGGAAGCATCCTAACAAAATTGAAACTGGTTGTAGCTCCAGCACTGAAATCTCCACAATTACCCTGTACAATGACAGAATAACAGCCCGTGGATTCTCAGGGGCCTCTTCTGTGGCACAGCACAGGAGCTGGTCTTGTTACTCTAACTTTATTTAGCATGTTTGCATCCTTTTGCAGTCAAAGGCTGGGCTGAGGAGGTTAGTCTGTGACTTGAGCTGGTCTCAGAGTTAAATCCTAACCAACAAAGTGGTGGCTCCATACCTCTGCCTCACTTTGTTCTTGAGATTTGCCACTTGGCCTCCAGGCATCTACTATTTGTTTCTTACTCATAACACTCCACAGACCTCATGCATACCTTTGTACCTGGGCAGTTAGACAGAACTCTTGCACAGTGACCTATTTAGGTCTTGAAAGTGGAGTAGACTGTGGTGGGTGGCTTGGTATCTTGAGGCAGAAATTCATCCTTGCTCCATGCTTTACTGGAAGCAGGACTCTTCAGTTTTTGTAGTTTGTATAACTAAGGTGCAGATGCTGTCACCTGCTCATTTGTTTTTTATGCCCTATAAAACCACAGAACAAAATTTAAAGGCTAAAACTTAAGAGTTAGCATAACACTGGCTCGCTCAGAGCTCTGTGCATCTTTTCCAATCTGTCTTTCCTCCTTATTGGATTAAATGGAGAATGGAATTGAAATGGCTTTTTCTCTGGCCATCTGCCTCTGCAGGCTCCCCTGGCACACAAGGAGCTTCAATGAATTAGCAAAGAAATAGCCAATGTCTGCTTAAAGACAGCACCTCCTTAAGCTCTGCCAGAAATAGAAACTTGAGTCACTCCTATTCTCTTGCTCATTGACACCCTTTAGCCCTTTCCATTTTATAGACTCTGATGGCTAAAGGGAAAGGAAAAGGCTCTGGCTTCTATTTTTAGCTCACAGAAGTTGTTCAGCCCCATAGGCACTTCATGGATGGAGTCCTCCAGTCTTCTTACGAAATCATTTCTGGGTTTGTGTTGCTGCAGCTCTTGGTGTGTAACATAAATACAGGGAAATGTGGTGATACCTCAGAACCTGCAGGTCAGCACTCGTGTACAGGGTCTGAGCAGGCAGGAGATCAGGAAAGTAACATAGAGTCTCTTATTATGTGACCAGACTTTGTTATTTCCTTGCAGCTTAGCTAAACTAAAGCTAGGTGACTACACTCAGAGTTTACCTGAGAGCTCCCAGGTAAGTGCAGTGTCAGTGGGGTCTGTGAAACACAGGACTAGAAGCAATGGTTATGTTTGCTGTTTAACACAGCCCTACGCTTTCCTGGACCAACTCCTGTAACTCCTGCACCTCATCTTGACTTCAAAATGTCTTTTCAATGGAGTAGCTTAATTATCCTTCCTGTTAAAATATAAAACTTATTTCTATTTTGAGTTTGTCACACTTCATTCTAACCATTGGATTTTGGCATTTTGTGTCTGCTAGGGTAAAGCATTTAACTGTTCTATTCCCCATATAACTGCTTCTGGATTGTGATTGAAGGTTCATTTATTCAGCAGATGTCTTTGTTGATAAGCTGTAAGAATTGAGTTTTCAGAGTTTTTATTCTGAGTTATATTTTCTGGTTTAATTTTTATAGCTTTTAGCTGACCCCTGTCCAAGTACTTGTTTTATTTTCAGTTGTGGCATTTTAACTGGTAACTGTTACTCCAACAGTGGTCATGCCAATTAAAAAAGTATAAAAACATCTTTCTCTTTGGTCACTCTCCTCGCTATAAACCAAGGACCACAGTCGCCCCTTGGCACCTGTGCTGTACTGAAAGCTCATCTTCAGGTAATTATTGACTCAAACCGCTTTTTTTCCGTGATGCTCATCCTGTGTGAGGATTTGGAAGGGTGATGCAATGGTTAACAATGCAGAAAGGTTTGTTAGACTCAGTGAGTTAACGTTTCCAGGCACTGCAAGAGGAGGACGTGGATGTTCCAAAGAGCGCTCCATGTTCTGGCACTGCAGGAAAAGCTGCACCACCGGATTTGCCTCGCTGCAGATGAAGCCCTTTGGTCTCTGCCTGCCCCTCCTGTTGCCCCTGACCTGGGTCCTGTTTCTGCCTTGCAGGCTGCCCGCTGAAGAGGTGGACTCCCTGGAGGCAGACGCAGCCAGCCGCTGGCAGGGGGTGTGCCTGAGCAGGGCGTCCCCCACGCCGCCAGAGGCTGCAGCCACTGTGAAGTCACTCATCAAGTCATTTGACTTGGGATGCTCAGGTATTTGAACGCTGCGTTTGGTCGTTGGAAAAGTTTCTAGCAGTGAGCAGGGGCTGGTTCTCGCACCTGAAGCGGTGTTTGTGTCAGTGCCTGGTACATAAATGCTGTCTGTGGAATGTCACTATCCCGTGGTTGTCTGTTCGGACAAGATAGTTGGGTTTGAATCCAAATGTTTCCACGTTTTTTCTTGCAGGTAGCACTGGTCAAAATATCCCAGTTCACAAAGTCCCCAGGAGCCCTCTCAGTGGAATTCCAGTGAGGACAGCCCCAGCAGCTGCTGTTTCCCCCATGCAGGTACAAGGAGACCTTCCCATCCTGGTCGTTGTAAAAGAGGAGGACACGGTGTTGCTGCAGCGTGAGCAGCATTGCCGTGTGCATGTACTGAGAGGGGAAGGGGAAGCCTCTCTGTTTGTTTGCTGTGAAACATCAAATGCTGTAGTACTAACAAAAAGGATCAAAGCCAGTTTGCCTTGACTTCAGCTAAGAGGTCTCAGTGGACGGATACGGACTCTTTGGGATACAATTCTGAACTTTATCACAGTTGACCAGAAAACAGGTTTTAATTACTGGGAGTGAGTTACAAGAAACATCCCATTAAACGACGTAGCTGGCACGTGAGTTGGGAGAAATGGGGCAGTCAGTGAGTTTCCAAGATCCGTGTTCCCAGTTACCCAGTAAGTTCAGGCAGTGTTACATGAAGGGCTCTTTCAGTCTGGCTTTTTTCCTGTTCTGGTAGAGCTGCTCTGTAATGCTTTGTATGTCACTGTGCCAGTTAGTTAACTTTTTGATAGTGATTTTCAAATCTGTGGTGGTTCAGTGTTCCTGGAAATGCTGTTTCTGTGAATGATGGAGAAGTGCTTCCTGAATTCCACATGGACTGAGGGAAAGACTACTTAACAAATCAAGAGGATATGCTGAGTTGGAAGGGACCCACAAGCGTTTTTTTAATCATCTTTTGTATCTTTGTTTCACAGAGACATTCTGTATATAACAATGCCAAGCCAGCCAGCAGGGGCATTGCCAGACACGCAGACCTGTCAGATCTTCCTCTTGCAGGTAAGTTGTAGTGAATGTACAGAAGTTGCCTCTTTCTGTCAGCTAAAGCTTGTTGTCAGCTCTTGGCCTCTGCCAGGCCTATTTTTCCTCTTCTCATATGGGCAAAGAAAACATGAAAAAGGGTTTTCGGTGTCTTTGTTTTAGAGAGCTTCTTAATTTTGTTATGTTTCCATTGCCATTTTGATCATAACTGAAAAATAGATGATTTATTGTGGTTTGCCAACACAAACTTGCCTTCTTTATTCCGAAATATCCATGGCACCTCTCTAATCCATGCTGTGGAACTGGAGAGGATTGGATTTTGCTCAACATGTATGTATCTGGAACAAGTCCAGAGCACTGTCTTTTGAGGATTTATTTGTTTTTAAATTGAGCTTCATTTGAAATACATCAAACATTTCAGATACCAATGTGAGTGTTTTAGGAGCAGTCGTATTTGGGCTTGGAATAGTTTGTTTTGAGAGTTCTCAAGAGGTGGGTTTGTTTTTATTTCACACTTTGCTTTTGTTCTCTTGTCATTTAATATTCTTTTCTACCAGTGTTTGTTTCCCATTTTCTCTAGGGCCCTTTATTTTGATTATCTAGTCCTGAATGTAGTTGTTGCACTGGAATCAAAGCTAGTAACAACAGATTCTTGAATTTTTAAGGACAGATGGAGTATTATATTCCTGTAGTTGAACTGCAGGGAGGGACAAAAGACATCAACTGCAATTTCTTCCTGGGTAGACTGGATTTTCTGCAATAGTTTGCTAATACAGGAGAGAAATCAGAACATGTCTTCGTTTTTAGAGTCTTCACATATCTTGCCAAGATTGCCCTCCCATCACTGAAAGGTGGAGGAGAGCCGCAGGACAGGCCACAGGGTCTGTGGCAGCAGAACCAAGTCCCAGCTTGGCTGTGCTCTTGGGGTCTCCTGAGCAGGCAGGAGGGTCTTCCATCTAGTGCAGTGGCCAGAGTGTACTCGGGTCAGTTGGTTTCCAGAAATCCTCTGTTTTCTTGCATGAAAATAGACCATGATCCCAAACAGAACATAAGACCTTTTTAATCCTTACCAATTCACTGTAGAGTGAAGTCCTTTGTCACCTGTGTAACATAAAGGCACTCCTTAACAATAAATATCCCACTTCAGGCCATGGATAATTTCTCTTATCACTCACAGACAGTTGTTCTATAACACTCTTTTGAATCAACAATATTTTATTAGCCATTGTATGGTAAAAATTGATGGTTGCTTATCAAAGAAGTTCCTGTATTTACAGCTTCTCTTTGTACCTAGGTTTAATTTAGTTCCAATAATCCATAGCAAAGGTTTACTCACTGTAAAGTTGTAATAGCTCTGGTTCCAATCTAAATAATCCTAGAAGGCAGTTGATCCAAGCCTTATGCAAACAACACTGAATTAAAAATCATCCCCAAGGAAATTCAGAGTGAAGTAGACTCCATAATAATAATCTTCTGGCTGATTCCATCTGACCAGTATCACAGCAGGGTTCTGTGATGTCCTTAATATGACCCAAATATTACATAGTTGGAGAGGAGAATGGATTACTTCACCCAGAGAGCTGGTGGTCATCTTTTCATTTAGAGGCAGAGGCTTGCTGGTTCCATCCTGGAATTTCCAGCACCCAGAAATAAGTCAAAGGAAGCTGAAGCTGAGATAAGAAGGAATTCACACCTCTAGGTGATATGGCATTAATTGATAATTACCATAGGAGAGAACTGAAAAGGAGGAGAAAAAGTTGTGTTCCACATTCAATTAATTTCTGATAAGATGATGTGCAGGCCTTAGCCCTGGCCTGTTACATCTCCTCATGTCCTCACATGCAGTGATTTGGTTTCTACAATCTCTTTGGCTTCTCTTCAGAAACCTATCAAAATTGGATGCTGTGGATTTTCTTCTGTGTATGTAAAAGATGTGTGTGTTTAGATACATTTATGTGTGTATACACACATACATAAATATATATCTTTATATAATTACAGGAAATACATAATATGTGGTGCATCTGCTGTGAATATATTGAGACTTCCCAAAGTTCTGTCAGAGTGGTAATAATGCCTTTTCCTGCCACCTTGAGCTGGGTTGTATTCAGGAGGCAAGGAGCTTTCTCTTTACAGGGCTGAAAAGAAACTGCTGTAGTAGGGCTGGTCAGTCCTCTGGTGATGAGCTTTTGAACCTTTCACACTGTAGATTTTGGTATTTCCCTTCATTCACCTGGGGCCCCTACCCCCCAGCAGGAGTATCAATCACAGGAAACCAGGCAGCCTGGGCTGCTGAAATCATCAAAGCCAGGCCTTGTTGTGATCACCTCTAATCTGCTCAAGGTTTCCTAGCCCCATGTGTGTTTAATGAACAAATGAGTACATTTGTTTAGAATCAAAACAACAGACTACATATTGTGTGCTGGGTGGCAGGACAGTGATTAATCAAATTCCTCAGGCTGCAAACTGACAGGGTTTTTTAAATTCCCACAGACCTTCTGAAGGGGAGAAATGAAGAGCTGAAACCAGACCATTACCTGCGCAAGAGCCCGTCCCTGGAATCCCTGAGCAAACCCCCCCTGGCCTTCAGCAGCAGGATGCTGCCCTCCACCCCCAGCAGCTTGAAGCCCCAGAGCAAACTCAGGTACAACACGGGTTTCCTGGGGAAAAAAGAACACACTGGAAAGGCTGACAGCATTACCTTGGCACCAGAGGAATGTTCTAATCTGTCCCAGAGCAAACTGCTGCCTGTCTGTCCAGTGAACTTCCAGACTGTGAGACCCAGATATCAAAATGCAGATTATAATAACCACAGTTATCTGTAAGATGAGCAGTCATGATGAAATGAGGATAACAGGCTTCCAGTTGTAGGCAGGCATTCCATCCTGTGGACAAGGGGTCAGCCCTTATTATCTTGGTTTGCATGGTACAGTGAGTTAAAAACCAAAAGCTCTGAGGGCTAAAGGAAATTGGACACATAATTTTCTTCTCTCTTGAGAAAAAAGCATATATATTCTCCTCTGATCTCTGCTGTTATTTCCACCAGTAGAAGCTGCAGAGTGGAGACAATGTGGGTGTTTTGATTGCTGGCCTTTAACTGTCCTCAGGGCCTTGAACTGCAATACAGTTCATTTTTCATTTTATGCAACAACTCGTTCTGCAGCAGCTCAGCTGGGTGTGAATTTGCTGCTGCAGATTCTTTAGATAGATTCTTTTAATACTACACTCTAAATCCTGTGTTTGAATATTTAAAACAGTGAGGTTGCTTGAAAATTTTGTAAGTAAAGCTGATGAATATAATAGCAGAAATGCTGGGCTAACACATGCCATAGAATATCCACAGGCTGCTGTGTTGTCAGCTCTTTGTGTGCAGTGATACCACCTGGATTTGTCTCACGTAAAGGCAGACACAGAATGCAAGCTCCAAAGGCTTTCTGTGCTGCTATCCTGCTTTGGCACCCAGATACTATTTACACACTGGGTAAAAATAAGAGATTTCAAGCATGTTTATCATCTTCTCCCTTATGCTTGCCTGGCTTAGTGTGGAGAGAAAGGACCCCCTGGCAGCCCTGGCTCGGGAGTACGGGGGTTCCAAGAGGAATGCTCTGTTGAAATGGTGCCAGAAGAAGACTGAAGGTTACCAGGTAAGGGAATAGGTGCATTTTTACTTCAATCTGAAGAGTTAATAGCTCTATAGGTGTACAGTAAGCAATGTCACTTCAAAGAAATATGTGTATTGCAGCCTGTTGATTTTCATCCTCTTCCTTCAGATTTCTTTAGCACTGCAGTCCCCAATATTGCATTGTCAATTTGTATACAAACTCAGAATATTTATTGCATCAGAGGTGGCTGATGGTGAGAACCTGAGTGTATATGCACACCAGCTTCAATTTGGCATCAGTTGTTGAAATTACAATCTAATATTGTTTCTGTAGGCCTCTGTGGTCAGTACCCTATTGTGTGAGGTTTTAGTTTGGTCCTTTCCGCAAAACCAAAGCAAAGCTTCCTTTTGTGGCCTTGACCAAATGAAGTTTGCAGCTTGATTTTACAAAGCAAGTTCTGACTGCTTGACTGCCTCATCTTTTTGCAGAATGATTTTCATTGTTAAACAGGGCTAATGGTTTGTCCAGGTCTTGCATGGCCATGGCTGTGTTACGTGGCCAGTGTTGGTGTGCAGTTGAATTCGGGCTTTGGTTGTGCAGAGAAGGCAGTTACAGACAGTATTTCATCCTGTGGTAGAGGCTGGGTGTGCAGGATAGTCTTGGTTTCATATAATGTTGGGATTTTTCTTAAGAATAATATTGTTTGTTACTTGGAGCAGAAGACAAAAGCAGTTATCACCACATGATATGCACCCTGGAGCAAGTCTTTAATGAAAGCAGAGCCCATCTTTTAAAGTAAATAATGAAATATTTTTTTCTTCACAACCAGCTCTTTATGAAGCATTAGCTGCAGGGCACAGAAGTTTGGGAGAAAAGACAGTAGCTTTTGCTTTCAGTAAACTGGTCTATCCAAGTTTCAGTCATTTTTAGCACTGGTGTGTTCATCTGGCTTGCAGCAGTTTCACACAAGGACAGGTATGAGAGAGCTCCTGCCTTCAGGCACACCCTAGAAAGGACAAAGCCAGGGGGAGTGTTTGGCCTCCAGCTCTGTGGTGCTGCCTAGAAGGCTGCAGTGCTGTCCTCTGAAATTGTGTGTTCTGTGCTGTGTTGATTTATTTTATATCTCATCTGCTAAATTCCTCCTGGTCTTGGGCATGAAGGTGTGTGGGAACATTCCCATCCAATCCTCAGAAAACCAGTAATGACACACAACTTTTCCAAGTGTAACTTCTGTTAAGCCAGCAAACCCATCTCCTGAGTAACACTCTCTCCTAGTAGTTTCTCCCTTTTTTGTTTGAAGTGGCACATGTGATGAGCTTCCTCCACTCTCTCAAATCAGTTTAACTCTGATGAGTTCACTGCGAGAGGTGTTCTCTGAGCATCAGCCTGTAAGTTTCTTTCTCTGTTTTACACCCAAGTTGGACTAATTGTATTGCTATTAGAAATTATTATGTGGCTTTGAAAATAGAGAGGCCTGTCTTGATTCTGTAGGTTCAAACCTGGCCCCAAGAGTGCCAAGTATTTCCTCGGTGATAGAACAGCAACAGAGTTTTGTTTTTCTGTGCAGAACCCCAGGAGAGGAGCTGTGTGGGTTGGATATCAGGCCACCCAGGAGGGATGCAAGGCAGTCAGGGTCTATTTGTTTTTCCTTTAGTCTTAGTCTCTGGAGGAAAGTGTGTCCATGCTTGAGAGGAGGGTGGAAGTCTTTGCTTCGTTGTGGCTGCTGGAGTGTTGTTGCTGTGTGACTGTGCAGCTGATGTTTCAGAAAAAGCTTTGTCAGTTTGGTTCCTGCTCTGGGGATGCTCTTGTTCTGTTCATGGCTGTTCTCTGTTGCTGTTTGTTTGAACAAGCAGGTAAAGCCCTGACAAACTGTGTAACCCGGGAGAGTCTGAGCAGTTCAGTCTGGTGTGCTGGTGGTCTTGTTACCTGGAGTGTAGGTGTAAGATTTCAGGGCAGAAATTAAAGTCAGAGAACCAAAGGACAGTCACAGTGTTGACTGTGGTGAGAGTCTTGCCTCTCTGTCTTCACTGCTTGCTTTAGAGGCATTCTCTTGGACCTTCTGCCTCAGATTCTCATTCCCATCATGCTCTTTGCAGTGCATTCTCCAACTCCTCTTGAACTTGCCTTTCCCAGACTCTTGCACTCTCACAATAAGGCTGATGTTTAGCTCCACAGGGAGTTTTTATCATTCTTGAGTACAAGAACTGGAATGGAGTGAGGAACGTCATGCTCCTTCCTGCCTTAGCCACTGCAAGGGTGGGAGTGAGGTAATGGGCCCCACGGAGCAGAACCCTGATGGTGTGCAGGACTTCTTTTCCATAGATAATATCCCTGTCTGTGAGGCATCATGTGGGCAAATTCCAGGATGATCTGTAATGTCATTTCTAACGTGAAGCCCAGAACCACAGGGAAGTTTGGATGCAAACTGTTTTCAGCCCTGGGAAGCAGTACAAGAGAAGAAAAATATAAAGCTGCTTGGCTGCCTAAGTTCTATTTTCAGTGGCAAAATGTGTGGTAACAGTTCCTCATCTGAGCTGGGGAGGAAGAGGGAGATTCCTTTCTGTTTCAATTACGATTTCGTTAAACAGTGTGAGCAAAATGGAGTAGAATCACTGACACTCTCAGTGGCAGCTTCTCCCCATGTCCCAGATTCCCTGAGGAAAGTTGGTTTAGTAACCTAGGAAGGTATCTGGGGATGAGACCTAAGGCCCAGCACACAAGACTCCACTTTTTAAATGCTTTAATCCATACCAAACTTATACTATAGATAGAAATTGGAATCCTGCTCCTGGCATATATCATTGAATCATTTAGTTTGGAAAAGTTCTGTAAAATAGAGTCCAACCATAAACTATCCTTGCATTGACTACAGTGGGAACATTCCCTGGCTTTGAACTTCGATGTGTTCCCCAGGAGGCAATCTCATAAAACAAAACAGGGACCCTGGGGGGAGTTGAGAGAAGTGCAGCACAAATTAGTAGTGGCCTGGAGGGTTTTGTTTGTTTTTTATAAAAGAAATTGTATGAGTTTACAGTGACTGAGGGGAAACATGAAAGCATCTGTTTCTGTTATCTGCTGTGTCAGTTTTAAGATCCCCATTTAAACAGTAATTTGATATCAAAAAGATTTGAACACTAAGGAGAAAGAGTATTTAGAACATGAAAACAGATTCACTAGAATGAAAATAAAGTGGAAGTACAGTTTAATGACTGGGAGAAAAGAGTGTGAAAGTGGGATTGCATAAACTGTGGCATGATCAGTCAGATGATTTGAATTGTCATGGTTTGATGCGTAGATGAATGTTACCTGGCATTTTGGCCATTGACTGAGTAAGTGTGCAGGGGAGGTGCTGAAAAAGTCTCAGCAGTAAAAAGAACTGCAGTGAAATCCGGCTTTGGGCTCAGTGTCTTTGTGCAGAACTTCCTTGTAGAACATTTGCAGTTAAAAAACATGACCTTAATCTGTTGTATGGTTCCCTGTAAGAATGAATGGTGCCCTGGCACAGGATCTCTCTTGCCAGACATATGCAGACTCTGGACCCACTGACGTGATGATGTGTAATGTAGAGGATGAGGTGACAGACTTGAGAACTGCTTTGGTGGCTCTGAAGCTCATTTACCACCAGTCCTTTAAACCACAAAGCCTGCTGAGAGCAAGCTATTTATGTTAAAATAGCTTTTTTTCTGTTGTCTCGTGGGTTTTTTTCATCTATTTAAAAAGATGGTGCATCATAGCAGCAGTGTGAAGTAGGAGCTGGGTGCCTCTTTTCTGACAGTCTCAGTTCCTGTGAGTTGTAACTCCTGGAAGCTGTTGAGAGTCATTCTTGGTGCATTATCACCTTCCATAATCATATCATTAGTGACTGTGGTGTTATTTAAGTGCCCCTGTTCTGTTTGCTCTCTGTGGAGACCATTTGTCAAGGGGCCAAACCTCTCTCGATTAAGTCTTATTGCTATCCACAGATGTATTGTGAAAACACAGAACTTCAAGAGGCACTTAACCCATGATCATTAGAATTGAGGATTATTGTTTCTGCCAGGCGTACTCTCTCCAGAGAGGGGAGGGAATTGCTATCATGTTAATGAATATGGTTTGCTTAAAAGTACTATTTTCATGTTCCTTGCAACCGCTACACACCCATCCTGTGCACAGAGGAAAAGAGGATCTGAGAGTGGCTCTTTTCACCAATGCATAGTTGTGGTTATTCTTTTTATCAGTTATGTTTGGTTCAACAGGTCCCATTTGGGATCCACTTGTTGAAGAACCACCATCCCTTGCAATAAAGCTGTCTGTGTGGTTGTGCTAAGTAGAAGAATGCTAAATAGGAGGGGTTGAGGAGTGTTCTAGAACTGGCAAAGGGCAGTGCAGCTATACCTCTGAACGTGTTTATATTTCATGCATTCTTGACCTGTGCATTCAAGCCACTGCATGACATCACCTCCCTGACTCTGGCAGAGCCAGTACCCCAGCTTGTGGATAAAGGCAGTTCTTCATGGAGCAAAGATGCAAAAGGAGAGGAAAATAAAGCTGTTGCTGCATTTGCTGTTTATCAAATAATTATAGCAAGAGACTGGTTGACTAGTGGTTTGGCACTGGATGTAATATAAAGCTCTTTATCCTTTTGTGTTCAGTTTAGACTCAGACTAATACTAGTTTTTGTTTATGAATTTGTGGCTTGCTTTTTCTCACAGGAATTCTCATTCCTTTTTTTACACACTGGGCAGTATTTCCTCCCTAACCTCCTTGTTCTCGAGCTCTATTTGCCGTTGTTATCCCCTGCTTTTCCTGGTACTTTTTTGCCTGGCTTCATGGCTGGAGGAGATCCAGCACAGATTAAGTGTGACATGGAGAGGTGCAGATGGGCTGTTGTGGAGATCAGGTATTCCCTTTGGGCAGGTGGTCATGGATCCAGTGCATTCTCCTTAGGGAGGTGGGCTCTGCCAGGACAGACAGCCAGGGTGGCTATTTTTTGACTGCTGATGCATCAATCAGGTGTATTCCTGGGGCTGCACTTGGTGAGGACCTGCCTTAGAGAAGATTCAGAAACTCCTCTGTGGCCAGTTGTGCTTTAACATGTTCCTGTTTGAAGGTTTCTTCCTTATTCTGGAAACTAAGGGTTATATTTAGAAACAAAAAGTCAGTTACTTCTGTGTATGTCATCAGTGTGAGTAGTTGACATTAACTGTCTATTTAAGCATTAATCTTTCTGTAAGTGTCAGCTGAGCACTTTGTCTCATTCTGCTCGAGTCACACATTGTCTGGGACCACAGAGAGTGAACAGAGCCACGTAAATAATATAAAAACATACATATATGTACATACATATATATATAAAAAATAAATGCTGCCACAGTTGTCAGGGTTGGTGCTCAGGCTGGCAACCCTAGCAGAGCTGGTTCTTTACCAGAATTAGAGCTGAATGGCACAAAGGCCAGGATCAACCCTGTGAACCTGGGCAGAGATGGTTCCTGGGGCTCAGCTCGGTCAGGCACTGCCTTTGACACTGATATGATGGAACTGAGTTTGAAAGCCTTGAGAATCCCAGCACAGCTGTGCACTGTCCTAAGGAGATACAGGAAAGAACCCAGATGTTTCTTAATCTCCAGGTGTGCACTTGGGTATGGAGTGATTCTCTTACCTGTCTTTACGTTGCTTTTTGTGTTTGTGTCAGCCGGCAGCCAAAACCTGTTCCAGTACATTTCCCAATGGTATCAGTGTCTCTTTCAGGTCTCTATCCAAACTAAGCAGGTTTCTGTCTACTTCTCCCTCTGCCACACCAGCCTGTGTGCTGAGATCAGCCAGAGCCTGCTGAGCAAGCCAGAAAAAGCCCTGACTCACCACGAGCACAAGGAGGTTCAGCCCTGGCACGGCCACACGTCCCCTGACGCCAGCATAGCCCTTCAGTTCTGAGGCTGCACGTGTGTGCTGAGGGCTCTGCGTCCTCAGCACTTGCTGCATTTTGACATTTAGAAGTAGAATCTGTGAGGGGTGGGGGTTTCCCAGAAAGTTCTTAGCATATTCTGTGAGTTCCTGAGAAATGGGGGAAATCCCCGTCTCTTTGTGTTTTTCTGATCTTCAACAAAGAGGAGGACGTTGACTTTTCCTCTCTGTACAAAAGCTGAAAGTAGTTTTGATAATAGCTGTTGAGACATGAGGGATGATCCTGTGTCTAAATAAAAATCGACAATACATTGGTCAGGAATTTTGCATCCAAGTCCACAGTGCACCATCTTTGTGACCTTGGTAGTCTCACGTTTTATAGCATTGCCTTGATTTCCCCAGTGGTTAAAATACAGATCATAGAATCATATAATTGGATTATGGTGAGTTTATTAATAATTGGAAACATGCTCTGATAAAAAGGGCAATCTTGAAAGTGTTTTCATTCATGAAAATACAGGCTGAAATTGTCAAGATATTCCCCTTTCCCCCCCCTTCCCAAATAAATGTTTTCTTTTACTAAATGCAAATACTTACAGGTGTGCATGCAGTTTCTCTGTATGTACGAGCTGGACCCTGGGGCTGGGACTGGGAAATGAATGCAGCAGCTGAATCCTGGCATGTTGGGGATGATGAGGCTGAGTGCCAGTGTGCAAACCCCGTTCTCAGTGATGCCTCAACGTGCTTCTCCAGTGTAGCCAAATAAGTTGAGCCAACCTTTTTCACTTAAAGGGCTTTATCCTGTAAACAAATACAAGCCTCTTGATTGGAGGGATAGAATAGACGCCCATGCAGCTCTCTCATGCATAACTTTCTATCCTGCTGGGTCATTTTAAAAATAGCATTTACATTCTGTCCATCCCAAAGTCCAAGACGCTTTCCTTGTGTTGCCTGGATGCACCAACAATCAGTGAAAACACTGAATTGATTGGGCACAGCTGGATCAGCTCCAGCCTGGGAGTGTAACTGGGAGACAGCCGAGCCCTGCTGCCTGCTCCATCCCTACCTTTTGTTCCTGGGACCTCTCCCCACCTTGTTTCCATCCTCTGCCGTGAGCCTGCTGCAGTCTCCAGCCCGCTCCTCTGCCCGGGAATTCCAGGACATGCCTAATCTCTGAACTCCCAATAGGGATAATTAGAAAGAGCTGTGGGAGCAGCCAGTGTGGTCATTAGCAATTCTGCACCAGGGCTCCAGGCAGGAAGTAGCTGTGCTGCTGTCTTGGACACAGAGTGGAGCTCATTCCCCCCCTCCCCCCCTTCCCCAGAGTGTCTGTGTGGTCCTTGGAGCTGTGCTGCTGCAGCCTTGGGCATGAGGGAGCACAGCCCAGCCTGTTCTGCTCTGTGGCTTTCCCCAGTGGTGGCCCTTATGGGCGCTGCTGGGAAGGCTGGTGGCACTGGTAGTTGTGTGGCAGGCAGGGAGCTGGCTTTCAGCAAGTGAGCATAGCAAGGGTGGTTTGGGCTGAAGAGAGGTGCAGAGCAAGACTAAGAGCTCATCAGTGTCTCGTGGGCTTATTACAATAGTCCCTGGGCCTGCCCTGTGATCCACTTCTGCCTCTCCAGACAGAACTGCAGTGGTGTAAATTACAGGAGGACCAGTCACACTTGATAAATGTCTTTTGTCACCATTACTTCATTACACCAGAGATATCAATAAAATTGCTTCTGTTTGGACCAGCTCTTGCTTGGTCCTGCATGTTTGTGTAACAAACAGCCAGCTCCCAGTGAACTCAGCTTTGCACGTTCTCTCTCTCTCTTGTGAAAAGCAATAAACTAAGACCCAAAATACAGAATGTGTACAAACCCCTGTAACTTTACTAGCCTTTAGTGAGACCTTTGAGGTAGGTGACTTTTAGTAATGAGGATGCTGTCATGGGGTTATTTGCATTCAAAACAACTCATTATTTGCTAGGAAAGGTTCAAAGATGTTCACTGTGTTTTATGTGCACTGTGCCAGCAGCTACTCTCAGCTCTTGTTCACCAGAATTTGTTTTTGTTATAAGAAGTCAATTTTTATATATTAAAACGCAAATAAAAGCCCAAACCCCCACGAACAGAAGTACAGTGACATGTTTGCCAGTTCCACACAGTCCCAGGAGCAGCAGACCTGAAGGGCACGAATAGAGGCTGTTTGGCTCGTGTAGGGAGTTACTCACTGTATGGCTGCAGGGATGGCGTCAGTGTCAGTAACTCCCCTTCAGGCAGAGGAAATGGGAAGTTACAGAATTGCTTTATTACCTTAAATGCCTCCCATTTGCTACTACTTTCGGTTTTTATTCTTGTAAAACCTTTATTTCAGCACCACCTCTCTTTTGTAACCAAAATATCAGAACCAAGCTGCCTTGAGGGGGTCCTGGTCCTCCTCAGTACCTGGTGAGGCTGAACCTGAAGAGTGCACAGATCATTTTAGGATGGCTTTACAATTTACTCTGAATGATGTCTCTGGGGCAACTCCTGTCCAGGTGATCTTGTTTTGAGCACAGAACTTTAGGGAGCATCATGCCACCTATTCTTGCTGGTCTGCCTCAACTGGGAAAAGTGATAAAGAAAATTGGACCTGCCTGACTTTTTGGTATCTTCTCTGGCTTTTGAGACTGAAATAGTTGGGAGTTGAAAAGTCTTTGCATGATAATAACCTTGTTAAATTTCCTCTTTTTAAATGTCCCTGCTCCATGTGACTACTGTAGCAAACTGGTGTTTGATGCTTTTGCAAAAAAATATAGTCATTAACCCTGTAATGTCTTGTGTTTGCTAAAGGGGTCATTAATTCACACTTACTGAAGCAACTGAAGTGGAGCAAAGAGAGCCTAGGAATGTGGTGGGAAGTGGGCATTCTTTACAAAAGGAATTGTAGTAAATGGGAGAAGTTCTCAAGAGCTGGCACCAGTTCCTTATCAGTTCACAGTGCTGTGGTTACATGATTTAACAGCATCTTCACAGAGTTGTGTTGTCTGAGCTCTGTTGTTTCACACACGTGTAGCAATAAGGTGCATGACTGACTGACATGCTGGGAGAAGCACTGGAAATATGGATTATGGGACACCAAGTTTCAAAGAAAGATTAAAACAATTCTCATGGAGTCTGCAGTTGCCTGAACTGTTTGAACCAGGTATATTAATACAGCCTGGAGGATAGAAGGTCATTTGGCTTCCTTCCCAGTCTTGGCCACCCACTTAATCTCTATACAATACACAGCATTGCTGGTCCACAAGTTATTCTGCATTTTATTTTTTTGTTATCAAAAGGCATTACTTTATTGTGTATTCCACTTAACAGGGAAAGATTTCTAAGAGAATTCAGAAAGGTTCCTGGTAGTAGATTGACTAAATGTGATATGTAAATCACTTTAGACTTGCAGCTACCCATTGAAAATAGCTGTGTGCAATTGTCCAAGTCATCTGGGTGCACCCTGTAATTACAGAAGAATC
Organism: Dendrocincla tyrannina; assembly: GCA_035047865.1. Classification (NCBI taxonomy): domain Eukaryota; kingdom Metazoa; phylum Chordata; class Aves; order Passeriformes; family Dendrocolaptidae; genus Dendrocincla; species Dendrocincla tyrannina. Next base: position 3,976,156 of record JAWWMP010000050.1, on the reverse strand, counting down.
CAGGCAGCCTTTAATTTCAGGCATTCATGCCTTTCATCCGTGTTAACTGGGCCTGACCACACTTCTCATTCACCCATATTTCCAGTAGATTGCCGAGATGTTCCATATCTTTGCTGGAGCATTTCAGATGAACTGGAGTGGGTTTTTTTGCTCAGAAGATTGGTCTTGCTAAACAAGGCCTTTCTTCATTCATCTTGCTTCTTAGGAAGTGTTTAAAACTTGCCTAGTCAGAATCTGAAGCTTGTAGGCTTCCTTTGCTAGAACTTCTTTGTCTGAGTCCTGCTAATGTGGCCCCAGCCAATTAGGGTGTAATAAATCAAATTAGATTGGCAGTTGTTAAAGATGGGTAGGTTCAGGTCATCTTTGGAAGTTGCCTGTCAAAGTACCTCGATCTATTTTACATTAAAAAGGTCAGAGTTCAGATGGGCAGAGATGTGGCTCACAAAAAGGGGGGTTCCTGTACAGACATGTGTATTTGAATATAACCAGGTAAAGACAGTGAGCTGTTCAAGGCTTGGTCTGTGAGGAGCTGTGGGTCTCTGGAGGGATGGCAGAAAGCTGAACACTTAAGAAGGAGCTCCTATTAAAAACAGGGCAATTCCCTTTGACTTACTCAAAATGTTTTTTTTAACCTGGTCTGTCTTCAGTATTTAAGTTCATATTCTGTATAGGCTGAACGTCCATAATCAGCCACTGTGGTGTGTTCCTGGTGTGCCATTCTGTACCATGGCTGGGGAGAGGCAGGAAGGCATGGCCAGTGCTGAGGGGTGGCTGGGAAGAATGATGCCTAGGTTGTATTTATTGCAGGCTTTCTTCCACAGAGTTCCAGGCTGCCTTCAAGCTGATTCACGTCTGTAATTGATAATTCTGGGTCTTAGAGAGAAAATTCCGACTCAGAGAGCCATTGCTGTGGGCCTGGGAATATCTTGTATCAGTATTTTAACATGCTCAGACTGTAATGAGGAGCATATGATGTCATTGTTGCTTTTTGCTTGGAGTCAGAAATGCTGTGAAATCTAGTGGGGTGGTGTTTCTTTCCTTAGCTCAACAAGGAGGTGTTCTCAGTGAGAGCAGATCTCTCAGGTTTCCCTGGGTGCCTTTCCGTGGCTCTCCCAGAGCTCTGTTATCTGCCAGCAAAGGTCCCAGTGCAGGGGCTGAGCTTCATCACTTGCTCAGTGTCTTTTAGACTTGGCTTACCACTAGTATCATAGATAATACAATTGCTCTCTAAGTGACATTGCCTGGATTTTATTTTTTTTAATTTTGCCTAATGTCAGGTCCTTTAATGTTCATAGAAACAAACCATGCCGGGTACTGTGGTACCTTGATAGCTGTGCTTCCAGATCCCAGGCTCTCAATATTCCCAGGGTACGTGTAGTAGCTCACTGATGGGCTTTCATTTGAGGAGAATGAACTGTTCCCAGTGACATGTGGCACTGCAGGTGTCCTTAGCAGAGTGGGGGATGCACTGCTGGTGTGCTGAGGGCACTGGGGTACCCCAGGCCACGAGGTGTACTGTGATGATACCGTGGCAAACTGTTCTGCTGCCTGGCGAACACTAAAGCTCAGTTTGATCTGCAGTCCCTGCTCCATTTTCATATTTCTCCATACACTCACTCTGCATCTTCCTCCTAAATCGTTCCATCCTTTCTGGGTTCACTTCTAGGGGTCTCCTGACAAGCCACGTGCAGTTTCTCAGCCCTTGGGGTGGGGGTTCTGCTGTAACCACGCTGGGAGGCAGAAGCTCTCCATCCTGCCGTGTGGAACTGTGCAAGCAGCATCAACACAAATAGCTCCCACATGCTCAGGGGCTGTGTGTTGAGGAACAGAGAGGTGTGGCAGAAAGACTGAGACGGCTCCTGCTGCCAAAATAATCAAGAGAAGTGAATAGTTTCCGAGGTGTTCATTCCCTAAATTGTTTTCCTCTTTTTTTAAAAATGGCTTCAGGGGAGCCAGAGATCTTCCGAGAAATCAGTGTCTCTATTTTGACTTAATTCCCCTTGGTGTGGTGTAGTGGGGAGGTATTACAAATAAAGCTGCAGTGTAGCAAAACACAGATCACGTTCCATTTGCCATCTCCTTATATCCCAAATCCAAAACTAGTTAACACAAAAGCCAAGATGAAATGCCACAACAGGGTTTACACCATGTATGAAGTGGAAATGCATTTGTTTAGAGGAAAATAACCAAAGTTCATTGATGCTTGTTGGAGGTAAAAATGGAACTAAGTGGGTTTGAGTATGTCTAAGTGTTTGCTTTTGCACTATTAACTGAACAGTTGACCTGAATCTTCGAACATTCGTTTTGGGTGTGCATGTAGGACAAAAATTCAGATTTGAGTTGGTTTTCTCTGTTGATCGTGGCAAACCATGTTGCAGTAGATTTCATCTGTGGTTTGAATATGGTCAGCAGAACCCCATCCCTGAACTTTTGCTTGTTTGTAAGACTGGGATCCGAGAGTTACTGGAGATGACTGGCTGGACAATGCTGTTGGGGCTGTGAGGATGTTTGAACCTAGTTCTGCTAGCAGCAGACATTGTAGATGTTGTTAGATAGGAGGAGGAGAATGTTTTTAAGTATAGTATAGCTAAAACTACAAAGTTGAGTAAAATTATCAAATTGATGCTGAGATAATGAAATAGTGTAGGAAGGAGCAGCTTTGGATCTCACGTGTCTCATAATAGCATCATGAAAATGAGGATAGATATAATGTTCCCACACAAACAAGACTTGCCTTTTTGTCTAGTCCTGTTGCTCAGCTCAGGCTCTGTTTGTTCCTGTTTCCATGGCCTTTGGCAGGGGGGAGGAACGACCTCCATTTTCCATTTCTATCATACAATATAAAATGAGAATATTGGCATTTGGTGATAGGCTATTTGCTGATAAAACATACTGGCCTCAGTAAAAACACTCCTGTAACTTGGCAGTCAGTCCTTTCCCACTGACTGCAGATTGATAAATAGAAAGGGACTTGTTTGTCTGAAACTTCAGGAAAGCAGAGTGATGCAGCCCCTGCCAATTCCACATACACAAAGTTGGACTTCCATGGCGAGACTTTATGGAACAGGCAGAGCCAAGGCAGCTTTCAGGGTGGAACTGGTTTTTGCTGCTGATGGTGTTCAGCCAGTGCCTCATTTCCCTTCCTTCTCCACTGACAGGTGTTAGTGGGGCCCAGCACAGTGGGCTGGCTGGTGCAGTGCACTGGGATCAGCTGCTGGCTGAGCCCATTAGATTTGTAGATTTATTACAGCCAGAGTATTTTAACATGAAGTATTCTGTACTGCTTCAGTTTGAGTCATGTTTGGTATGGGCATTTATTACTAATTTGTAATCCTGTCTGACTGGACAAAGTCCAGGTTGGACAACTAATCATCATAAGCAAAAGAGCACGTGCTAAAATAATTCCTGTCTGGGTTTTAGTGCATCTGCATTAGCTATTGTATGAGAGATGCAGTAAAAGCCTGGTCTTCTGGGGAATCTTGAAAGAAACCACAAAATAGGTAGAGAAAAGTGAAGTGGCAGGCTGTCTGAATTGAAGCTCAGCACTCGGGAAGGTGTGGCTGGTGAGAACCATTGGAGGTGGCTCCACACCTGCCGTAGTGTGAGAGGTGGGGCAGTTCCTTCGTGTCCTGGAGCCTCCCCACTCCAGCAGCTCCATCGCTGAGTTCCCTGGTTTGTTTTTAGCTGGTATTTGGAACTACAGCTGCTACTCCAGCAGCAAAACAGCCATGAGAATTCCTTAGTGTGCTGGTGTGGCCAGTCAGTGCCCACAGGAGCATCAGGAAGGTCACCTTGTTCACAGGAGCAGGACTGGGCCATGAGCCTGGTTTAAGAACAGTGGTGCCTCTTGAGAGAGTCCCTGTGAAGAGCCCCAAGTGCACTCGGTACCCCCAGAAGTCCTGGTGATTGAAGGAGTTCTCTACAGAGGGGCTGACTTTAAAGCACCATCTTCTGTTTCTGTCATCACTGTTGAGCACAGCACATTCTGGCCCTCAGCTGTCCTGAGCAGGGACACTGGGCTTCCTCTGAGCACCCCTGAGTGAGTTCTGTGCCTGGCAAAGAGCAGTGCCACTGTCCAGCAACAAGGGTGGGTTTTTACCATTGAAACTCACAACTGTATTAGACTGTTTCTTTTTCACCTCCCTCCTTTTGGAGCTGGCAGTGGTGGGAGTGTCACTACAGATTTTTTTCTAGCTCAACTCTGGGGTTTTAGTTCCATGACTGCATAAAAACTATTGTTTGGAGGTGTTGTGTAGCACTGTTCAGGGAGGGTCCATGTTTTGTCTTACAGAATATTGATATTACCAACTTCAGCAGCAGCTGGAGTGATGGGCTGGCCTTCTGTGCTCTCCTGCACACCTATTTGCCTGCACATATTCCTTACCAGGAGCTCAACAGCCAGGATAAGGTAAGTGGTGTTGTACCTGCTCCTGCACCAATCACAGTGAGTGGAATGGATGGAAATGGGGAGGAAACCAACTCTGAGTTCCCAGAGGGAAATGCAGGGACTGCTGGATGAAGAGTCAGTGAGAAGTTGGCTGAATCCAGTGAGTGCTGTGGGTACACACAAAGGCAGCATCCCTTTTGGAAGGCTAGAGCATTTCTGGACTCCTGGGGTAGCAGCACAGATTACACCTGCTGGATCACCAGTCTGGATCCTCACAAAGAGGAGGAACCTGGATTTACCTCAGTCAGTCAGTGTCTATTACAGTAAGAATTATACTATATAAGGGAATGCCTCATTTTAGTTAACACCTCTGCAGAAACCTTTCACTCTTATTAAAGTCGGAAGCTCAGTGGGGTTTTTTCCCAAGTTGTAATCACAAGAGCCTGTTTGTCAGAACCAGAGGGCTGTAGCTTAGGCAAAAGGAGATGAGCTACTCAGAAGAACTTGTGACTACCATACTAATGCAAAAAAGAGTCTGTGTGCAGGTATGGAATCTAGTGGTTTGCAGTTTTCAAATACACCTGCTCACTTAAGCTTACTGATGAACCAGGTGCAAGGAAGGGTTCAGGAATCGTGCCTTGGTGTTAATCCTCCTGAACTTTTATTTTCACAGAAGAGAAATCTGCTGCTAGCATTTCAAGCTGCTGAAAGTGTGGGCATCAAACCCAGTCTGGTGAGTAACCTCCTTTTAGCAAGGGAGGATTTGCTTCCTACACTGTTCCAGTGCCTTTGCACTGGAAGTGTTCACATAGTGCTGGGGAAGGCTGCACCACCATCTGAAAGTTTGTAGTGTTAGGAAAAATTCCAGAACAAATTTGTAGAATCACAGAATTAATGTAATTTGAAGGAACTTCTGAAAGTTATCTAGGATTGAAAAGAGGGTATTGACTATGTTCTCTTCTTGGATACCAGCTCCAGATTATTCATGTTTTCATGGACAGACTTCCCTGCTAGAGCATTTTCCGTTTGGTTTTGTGTTTGAAGAAACAGAAAGATAATTTAGTTTTTAAACTGTTCAAAAAGCCTTTTCCAAAATCAACAATATGGCAAGGGCGAGATAAGCTTAATATGAAGGGAAAAATATTATGGGGTTCATGAGCTGAATACAGAAAGAAGACATGCAAGAAGCAGCAACTTAAATGAAGTTCTGTAGAGAATTGGTCTGTGCAGATGGAAGAACCCTTGCAGATGGGAGGCTGGATGTGGCTGTTTGACCTGTCCGTTGAGGCGGTTCAGAGTTGCCATGGCCAGCTGCTCCTTCCCTCAGCCCCTGTGTGTGCTGTGAGCAGCTCTGCAGTGCAGGCAGGAGTGTTGGTGTCCTGGGAGCCCAGGGGAGCTGTGGGGCCTGGCTGAGCTGTGTGCTGTGTGCTGTGTCCCGTGCAGGAGCTCAGCGAGATGATGTACACGGACCGGCCCGACTGGCAGAGTGTGATGCAGTACGTCGCCCAGATCTACAAGTACTTTGAGACCTGAGGGGCAGAGCCAGAGGTGGACAGAAGTGGGGAAGAGAACAAAGAATGCTACAGATGCACTCGATCACTTTAAAAACCCGCTTGCTCCTCTTCCACAACCAACCTAAGCTCTTAGTTTGAAAGCAAGCTCTTCCGTCATTCTGATTACATCTGGGACTGCAACCAAATAAATATCTGTTGTCCATCTTTACGAGCCAAATTCATCTGTAATTTTATTCCCACGTGGAGATTGCAAAGCATTTCCGAGCACACGTGGGATATTTCTGGAGAGGATCCCTTGGGCTAATGATGTTTGCCTGGACAGGAGACCTGCTACAAGATGAAGTTCTAAGTCAATGTGGACTGTGCTGGCACTCAAGGGAAGCTGGGAGATTAATATTAATACAGTAGCTCACAAAAATGCTCTTCTTGCCAAAACATGCTTAACTCATCCCAAATATGTTATTTTCTTGCCTTCATGTATTTTCTAAAACACCATGACAGATGCACTAAGTGTGTAGAACCTTAACCTGAGCTACTCACACGTCTCACCCAATAACTGCACTAGTTTGCTCCTCATAACATAACCAGCAGGGTGATAACAGCACCATTTATGACTCAGAAACCACCCTCTGTTTCATCACCAGTTAGTGAAGGAAACCTAAAAGATCCTGTTAGGTGCTGGGACTTCATTTCAGCTCAAACAGAAGTAATCTCTATGAGGAAAACTAGATTTATTAATACAACTTCATTACTTGATTACTCCAGGAAGCCCGAGCTCGGTTTCCCAGCTGACTGTGCAGGCACAGTTATCACTGGAATGTTGCAAATGCAATTTAATAGCTTTAGTTTGGAAGGTGCCAGTAATAGGTGATGACTGAGCAATGCAGCAACGTCTCAGTAGTTCACATTGTTTGTGGATTGAGTGAGTGGAGTCACTTCTTTCTTCTGTGTTGCTCCTATCTAGTCAGCACAGATATGTAATTGCTGCAAAGAGTCATGAGTCTAGAGACAGCCTGTGCCCTGTCCAGTAAAATACAGCCCACAGGGCAGTGTTACATGCTTGGAAGTGATGTTACCCTGTAAATGAACATGGTAATATATTAGTACCAATGGAAGTTGCAGCTTCAGTCCACAAATTACAAAAGAATGTAACTGGAACCCATCTCTGTCACAGAAACAAGGCGCCAGAGAGTGGCTTTTCCACCTCACTAATACTGTTAGCAAAATGTCTGCAAGATACTGTGAGCTTTCCATTATACTCTTGCTCTTATTTCACCTCGTGAAGTTACTTTCTCTGTTTTTCTCCAGGGATGGCAGGATCAGACAGGCTGTTGGTTTGGTCTGTGGAGCAGCATCCCTGTGCAGGATCTGGTAGAAGGCTACCTGGCTGCTCCAGGTTATGCTGGTAGGAGAAAGCTGATGTTTAGTTACTCGGTTTAACCCTGTGACCAGATGCTTTGTGAATGTTAGTTCTAAGGAGCTAGGGATTGTTTCCCTCTTAGAAAAAATACTGGTGCTCACTGCTCCTAACTCCTGAAAAAAGGCTCATGAAATAGAAACAAGATTTCACAGAAGAACCTTGGGTTTGAGCATTTTGGGGCTTTACAGGTGTCTGATCTCAGCCTCTGGTTTCCCTGCAGTGTTTTGGGGTTTGATTTTATTTTTTAGTACTATTTAATTAGTAAACAACCTATTTCAGACTTTGGTTTTCCCACAGCAAAATGCTGGATTAAGGGGTAGATGATAGAGCCCAAGGCCAGTGAATGTATTGAACAGAAGGGACATGTGTGCCTGTTTTACAGAGGGAGAAAAGCATCACTTGCTCTTAGTTTTAGTCTGACATTTATTCTAACCCATCCCCCTGGGAAAGTCTGATTCCAGTCTTTTGAGAGCCTGTGTGATCAAAAAGGACAGTGGCACGCAGGCACTTGGAGTGCCCTTGCATGCCTGGTGTCATCCTGTGCTGTGAGAAAGCAGTTGGCAATGCTGGCCAGAGTTAGTTCTTTGCAAGGGATTGCTTTCCAGATGGAATAACTCTCCAGGATTTCTCAGCACACACTCTGCCATCCCTGGAGAACCTGGGAGGGGCTGCTCTCCATGTCCTCAGATACAGGTCTCCTCTTAGGGGATAATAAGATGGAAGGGAAAACTCTGCAAAGCAGAGTTCATTTAGCCAGGCAGTTGCACTGCAGAGCTCCCCTGCCTCGTGCAGGCAGCAGCTCTTTTCCCTGGAGGTGTCCCTTGGCAGGAATCCCATTTCTCTCCAATGGGCTGCAGTTCAAAGCTGCAGTGAAGTCAGCACAGCAAATTCCATATTCCTCAGTGGGCTTTGCATCGGGCACTTGCAGGGATGAGAAAAACTGTTTGAACTCCCAGTGTTGGGTAAGCATTTCAAAGTCAGGGGCTCCACTTGAGGTAAAAAGGAGGCCAGTCTCAACCCTGTGGTCCCTGGGAGTGTGTCCCGTGTCCCTCAGTGCACACTGGATGTGTTTTGTCCTGTGTCAGCTCCCAGCACTGTCAGGACTCTGCTCTGTGTCTCCAAGGCTCACTCCAGCTCACAGCCCATTCTGGGGCATGTGACAGCTTTGGGCTTTTCCAAATGATTTGTGCAGAGCAAAGTTTCTGTCATCTCTCTGCAGTTTATTCTCCCATGGCCCCCAGGAGCACAGACCAAACACTAATTGTACCCAATTCTAATGGTATATTCTTAAAATTTTTTACTTGCCCAGGAGCTGGAGCACAGAGCTGTAGTAGGGAAAAAGATAATCAGGTTCACCTTTTGCTCAGTATTGCTGTTCAGTCCTCAAAACTGCTCATCATCTCATTTTGAAAAGCTGATACTTTGCTGTTGAGAGTTGGATTTCCAGATTATTTTTTGAGATTAAGAATATTGTTTATTTGATAATTTTTCTGTTATAATATTGTGGATTTTTCTTACCTTTGAAAAATTACAATTCTAGTCCTGGATTTTCACAAATTACTGGGGTGTTTTTCATGATGCCTCAAAACTTCAATGAACTTAAATTTGTACCAGATGCTGCAGACTGGCCTGATTTTCAGCATCTACACGCCTTTGTAAGACATCTCAAATTTGAAATGCAAAATTAAAGTTCACACTGCCTCTAAAGGTTAGGGAGTTTAGTTAAGGTAAGCTATGGACAGTCTTTGTAGAAGTTTTGAGAGTCCTCTGAGGATGTCCTGGAGCGGAACGTGCCGTGGAATGACGTGGATGGTGCTGAGCAGCACGGATGCTGTTGGAGCAGTAAGTTTGCCTAAACTGCCTGAATCCTTTCTGCCTTTGCCCTGTAGGAGTAAAGGGTCTTTCCCTGGTGCAGGCACATGGAATCTCTTCCCTGTCACCATCTGCTCCCTGAACACACCCTCACTCACAGGCACGTGTGCAGGCCTGGGTGTGTGCCTGGGAACCAAGCAGCTGATTCTGGCTGAGCATGTGAGAGGAAGGGTTAGGATGGGGATTTCAGTGCCACTCCATGGAGGGACAGGGCAGCGTGTGACTGGTGTACTGTAGCTGTTAGAGAGCAAAGGAGATTGAAGTGGGAAAAGTGTACAATCTGGCTCCTGGAATTTGGGGTGAGATGTAAAAGGTACAAATTGTTTTGTGGCTTGGGGAGGTACAGAGGTGTGAAGGAGCCAGCCCAGAGTGAGCCCTCTGAGAAGGTTTTCTAGAAAGGCTGAAGAGCTGTTTCAGAAAGTACATGGGAGACTGAGTAGAGTGAAGTCCAGCGTGTGAGGAGCAGGGAACGTGGGACAGACACACCTTTGTGGAGAGCAAAGGACATCAGAGAGTCCATAGGGACTGTCAGCTTGAGGGACATTTCTCCTGAGAGTGCAGGATCCTGGGGGGGATCTGTGGAGATGAGGAGAGGAGACAGCACAGCTGCCTTTGCTGGGTTCCCCTTCCTGTGCCTGTGCCAGTCATGGAAATGCAAAGGGAACAAAGATTTCCCAGTTCTTCTGTGCTGCAGCAAGGCAGCCATGCTAAGCAGAGGAATTTTTGACTTGTGTACATCCCCTTTGAGTTTTGGCAGGGGTTTCTTTTGTCATTTGAAGTTGTTTTTTACAGGTTTTCTCTATGATTTATCTTGTCTTGTATGTCCAACCAGTTATGTGTGAGCTTTCTGTCCAACCCAAGTAAGTGCATGCAGGCAGAATGATTGGTTCTTCCTTGTTTGATCCTGACCTGGAACTCTTCAAAATCTACCTTTTTGCTTCCCTGACTTTCCCCCTTCCTTGGCAATGGCCACGTGGCCTGGGCTTGTTGGTCCATCCCTCCCTCATCCTGCTGTGCTGGGTGTGTTCCAGCGGGAAGATCCAGCAGGGCCAGCTGTTGGCAAAGCTGGGCCTTGTGCATCTGATCACAGGCAGGGGCTGGATGGGATGAGATTATGCATTTTCCTGTCAGAAGAGGGCTTTTGCCTAAAAAGACTCAGGGCATGGAGCATGAAGAGGTTTTTAAACCCAGCAATAACTTGTGCTATGCTCAGCTGTTGGTTTGTGCCAACTGCAGTGCCACCTCCCCTGGCTCACCACCCCGTGTGGAACCAGCTTCTCACTGAACTGCAAGGAACACCTTTTTCTCAGCTGGTGGTCTCGACGTTTTTGATTGCACGTGTGCCAGGTCCCACTGGGCAGTGCTGGACACCATGTTTCAATTGACTGTTGGTCCAGGCTTGAGTCTGTCACATGGGATCATCACCTCTGACAGTTTTAGCTTTCCCTCTTGGGTACAGATGTTGCATCGTAACCTAATTTATACAAAGAGCACATTAGAATGTACATACTAGGCATTGCCAGATTTGGACATGCTAATATTTAAATATTAACATTATTAAAATGTATGATGCAAAGATCTGTGTAATATTTCTAATAAATCTTTTTCTGTTTCTGATGTTCATTGTAATGTTTCAATTGTCTACCTAGAGCACAAAATTCAAAATATCTTCCATCCCTGGCAGTGTTCAAGGTTAGTTTGAACAGGGCCCCGAGCAACCTGGACTAGTGGAAGGTGTCCCTGCACAGGGCATGGGGTTGGAAGTGGATGATCATTAAGGTCCCTTCCAACCCCAAGCATTCTGGGACTCTCTGAGTCTGAACAGATTCTCCTGCACTCAGCTGGGAAGCAGAACTCCCCGCAGAGTTTGAGATATCCATGGTTCATTAATTCTCCTGCACTGGTTGCAAAGAAAATTTGGTTCTCTTCATAAATACATCAAGCTCCATTTTTTAATTTAGCTGCATTTGGATGGCTTTCAGAAGATTGTTTTAGGGATAAAGGAGTGCAAGAGATCTCTCAGTTTCTGAAATAAGTAGTGCTGAAGAGACAGTGGGAAATCATCCAAGTGCAAAGGAAGAAAAGGGCACAGAAGAGACCAGTGTGTCTCTGCACTAGGGGCTCTTAAAGGACTGGAGGACTAGGAAAGAGGAATCAAAGACTGGAAGAAAGGACTTGGAACTGGAGTGAGTGTAAAAATGAGTCACCAGTAAGTGAAGAGGCAAGATGAGTTGCAGCTCACGGAGTTCAAGGCCCCTGGTAGCAGCAGCAGGCCATCACACAGGGTGCAGAGTGGGCACAGCGTGTTCAGTGACACAGAGGGATCCATCCCTCTGCTCCTGCTGAGCCAAGGCACTGAAATCCCAGGGGGCCAGCATGCAGTCCCCTGGAGGCCGTGCTCCAGCCACCATCCAGCCTTGGTACAGAGCTTTCAAAGGGGCCAAGATCAAATTCCAGAATACTTCCAGAGAGGCTGCTTTTATCTCAGGAAGGTGGGGGCACTACCAGAACAATCAAATGGCTGAGTAACAAAGCAAACAAGATGATAAAAGACACGGACATTTAAATCTCTCCAAGCCTCTCAGGTGTCTTTGTGTCCAGCTGTGGAGGTGAAACCATATGGGAACAAGTTCTCGTTTGCATAATCCAAACTACTTTGCCTTTCCCCACCCAAGCATCGCGTTTCAGCCCTGGATTTTTAATGCTGGGCATTAAATGATGCTCACAGGCTTTGTTGGCTGCACTCTTTTCAAACACACCCCTGACCCTTTGATTTATTTGTCAGGGAAAGCTGGATGCTCTGGGCATCACCAGTGGATATATCCGTGGATATGTTTGCAAGTGGTTCACTAAGAGACTGAAAATGAAATTTGAGGCCAACACTTTCCGGGGATGATTTGTGGGTGGTTTTAGATGGGGTTAGATGACAATAGTCAGGGCTGCTTTGTGGCTCAGTGTGCTTTTAGTGCCAAGTGACTCCTGATGCTTAGAGAACATGGATTGGCATGGAAAGAATAATTCCTTCCTGACTGGTGAAAGAGGGAAGCCATTATAGATGATAGAGAAGCATAAGCAATACGAGTAGAATGAAGAGTCTTCCAGATGGAAACTTGATGGGCCAGAAGGGTCAGAACCAGGAGGCTGAAGTCTCACAGGCTGAGTATTTCAGAACTCAGTGCTGGAAAACTACAGGCACAAGCTGTGGAGCCCTGGAGTAGATGTCACCCAGGAACAATGACAGTCAGAGCGTGGGGTCAATCACTGGGTTTATTGAGCAGAGCAGGGAGAAAATGAAGCTGTAAGATACCAACGTGGGTAAACATTATTCATATACCCAGAAAGTGAACTGCTGTCCTTTCTTAAATGCACAGCAATAACCGAGGCTTCATCCTTACCCACACAGCAAGAGGTTAAGCTGGTTAAAGAGAAAGTAACAGGATTAAGAGAATTAACATGGGAGCCAGAGCTTTTCCTAACCTGCTTCACAGACGGCTGCACACCTTCTGTGCAAAGCTCCGTGTTGCCACTCCTCTTGGCTTAAAAAAGGAAGATACAGCAGTTCAAACCCTTGTTGCACCTTGATGTGCTGTAACTTTTGTCTTCTCAGTCTGCTCATCCTTTCTCACAGTAAGCCACTCCCATGCTCTAATCTTGGAGGTGAAGGAACTCCCAGGTGAGTGATTTGTCCTGACATTCCCAACGTTGTTCCAACAGGATCGAGTTCTGTCTGATGCTTGCAGAGGGGTTAGTAATACTAAAAATAAATAACGTGCTGTGGATAGTGCAGGCCAGGTCCTTCCCTTCAGCTGTGATTAGACATTGCATTCGGAGCAACTGGGCTAGGAGGGTTTCTAACAGAGTCTTGCAAGGATGGAAACCACATGATCCAAGTTCTTGGGCATTAGTGGCACCAAGTTTACTTTTGCCAGTAGTTGGGGAGGCTGGACAGAAACTAGAATCTCATTTCTGTGCTGCAGCAACTCAGTAGGGGTTGTGCAATAATGATATTGGGGTTCAAACAGGGCAAATTCAGTATTTGCTGGCAGCTGCCTGTGGACAGGAAGGCTGGTCCTGCCTCTGCATGGGCTGATTTGAATTTTTGTGTGTATTCTGCAGTTTCCCTTCAGCACAGCTAAGCTGCTCTTTAACCCCTGAGTGACCTGCATGGCCCTGCCTGTGAAAGGAGCCTGGCTATCAGAGGTCAGGGTGGTTTTCAGAGCTCCACCTGGGACCTAGGACACACAGGTTTCTCTCCATGCCGTGGCTGTCCTCTGACAGCTGCAGATAAGCACAGTAATAGTAATAGTAAAACAGATATTTATAAAGCATGATCTCATCGTTACAGAGAAGGCAGGCTGAAGGATTTTAACTAAATCTTGCTTTTCTCTAGAATCTGAGCATAATTCTGTATTCAGAGAAGTTGTGTTGCACCAGTTGAAGTCGCCTCACAGCAGTCATTTGGAGCTCCACGTCACATTTTGCATAAAGCAGAGTGGCTTGCAGGGGTAAGAGCACATTTCCCTGCTGTCAGGGTTTGGCAGGGAGCAGAGTCACCTCTCCTTGTTGCTCTGAAGTGTTGAGTGGGTGTTGCTGTGAAGCGTTGACTGGGAGTGGAGAGGGCACTTAGCAGGCTGGCTGGCTGAGGCGATGAAGTTGGGAAGGTTCTGCCCAGGAGGCAGCTCAGCTGTGAACCAAGTGATGAAGCCATCGCAGGTTGTTTGAATTGCAAAGGGCATCGCTGCCCATCCAGCCTCACCGGGGCTTTCCCCTGCTGGTGTTGGCCTGGAAACACAACACTTCTATTGATTTTCAGGGGAAATTGGCTGTGCCTGCACCAACATGAAGGAGACACTGGGCCCAGTTCTTGCTGGGAGACCTTGCAGCCAGAGCTCAGCACTGCAGCTTTGCTTCAGGAATCCTGCTGTGAGAGGGACTTGGCTTTTCACCATAGAGGCTGGTTAGTACATAAAATCAAACAGGGAGATAAATGAAAAATTTCTTCAGAATTATGTTCTCATACCCTGGCCTCCCCTCAGCCAAAATCCTTCCTTTTTAATTTCACCGCTGTTTATGGTTTATTTTTTTCAATCTTGTGGTGACTTCTTTGTTTTCTAATGAAACAATTTATAAAGAATTCACACACCTGCATTGTTATGAGTTCTTGCAGATAATTTAAGTACCGGTTTAAGATTCCAGGATAATATACACTTATTATCTGGCAATGACCCTGGGGACCTGGAAAATCCAAGTTTGGTCATCTCCAGTTTATGATCTTACTGTAATTTTTCTGTTTTGTTTTCCAAGAGTTTTGCAGAATGACTGAAATCTCCAGTGTGGAAATATCTTTGCCTGGAATTTCACTGTCTGCTTTCCTTTCCCAGTCTCTTCCAGCAAAATGCCTACAGCCACACCAAACCATCTCCAAACCTCACCTTTGGCCATTCACCGTTTCATTCAGAGCTCATCTGGAGCCTCTGACATGCTACTGCTCAGCATGGCCATGTGGGCAATAAACAGGCAGGGTTGAGTATTTGTGTCACTGCCTGAATAACCAAGTTATCCCAAAAAGTTTGTTCCCTTCAGCTCACTTGGGCAGATTGTGCAGTTCAGCCTGTCACTGGCAGCACCACTTTGAAGAGGGTTTTTGTACCTGCTCCGTGGTTTGGAGGTTGCATTGTATCTTGGGAATCCTTTCATGGAGTCAGGTTCAGGACAAGCTGTGTCTTGTCCTGCAAAACAGCTCAGAAGTACTAGTGAAGACTTGAGTGGGGATGGGGATGTGGCTCACGAGGCTGTGCCAGCTCTGCCAGGCTCCTCCAGCAAGCTGTAGCTGAGGTCTGGCCCTGGCACTCAGACAGACACAGGCTGCTCTCAGCCCAGCTCCTCACGTCCAGCTTGCAAATCCCTACTGTCACCTCTGTCACTAGTCCTTCCCTCAAGCCCCAGTCCTTGCAGAGGGGACAGGCAGTGAAGGGTTGTAACTGCAGGTGTCTCCTGGGGAGACATGAGTGTGTGCAGGCTTTGGCAAGGTCTGGAGAGAGACCCTCTGAGCTCCTGTGGGCACAGGAGGGCACACAGCATGTCATGGGACTGTGCCACAGCCTGTACTCCAAACCAGGGCTTGCTCAGGAAGCCCTGGAACAGTTTCTGTCTCTCCCCCTGATTTCCCAGTGTCCCCTCTCTGGGGGCAGTTCTAGGAGGGAGCTGCCCCTTCCTGGGCAGGGTTGCCCAGCAGCTGCTTTGCCTGCAAAGCCACCAGGTGCTGGACTAACATGCTCCACCCCCCAAGAGCCGGTTCTGCTCACTGTCTTTGTAGGGTAGCCAAAGTCGAGATGAGGGATGTGCCTGTAGCAGCAAGACAGGTTCACTTTTTGTCTGGCATCCACCTTTCTCACCCCCTATTTCTGATATCCAGATGTCTGTGTCCCTTTGCAGCAGAGACACTCCCATGTCAGTGCTTCTTCTTTAACTCTGTGGGCTTGGAGAGGAACAAAAGCTGTCAGGGTTGCAGTTGTCTCAGGAGTGCCTGAGATGGGAAATCTGGCTACAGGACCAGCAAGAACGTTTTGGCTGTCCCTGACTCAGGAGCTTTTCTTTGTGTTTGCAGCCCTGCCCCTGCAGCTGTCCGGGCCCCTCCTTGGGTGTGTATGGAGAGCTGTGTGTTAGTGGGGCTCCTCTCCAGCCCTTTGTGGCTGGGCCAAGAGCACTGGAGGTGTCAAGACAGAGGTTGCTCGGGAAGTGCTGGCTGGAGCAGAGCCTCGCATAGGAGAGATCACAGGGGCTGCAGGAAGAGCTGGGCCTGCGAAGCGGCCGCTCCGCTCCCCGGGGACGGCAGCGACAGAGGGAACAGCACGTACGAGGCTGGCTGGCCGCGGGGACACGGGCGGTGGCCACGCCAGGGAGCCGGGCTGTGTCCCCCCGCACCGCCGGGCAGCACGGGGGAGCTGCTGAGAGCGGCTCCCCTCGCAGCGAAGGAGCCAGAGCAGTTCTTGCACTTGAAAGAAGCAGATTGGGGCTGGGGCTGTTTCCGACGGGAGTGTTGAGAGGCAAATCCCCGGAGTAAAGTGGAATCCAGGAAAATAATAGTAATGGTGATTCATCTGTGTCTGACATCGGAGCATCCAGCCGTGCTCCAGTGACCTGCTGCCATGTTATTATTGCACTCCACTTCTTGAATGGACTCCACAAGCTGCAGGCTCTGGGCTTATGTACCTCTGTACTTGTGGGACTTCCTTGCTCCTTTCCAGTCTCCAGAACATAATCCTCTCACCTATGGATTCACCATCCTCTGAGGCCCAAGAGCTGCAGGGTTTCACAGTGCCTGCTCAGGTGGGTGTTTCACAGGGCCAGCATGTCCACTGGTGTTTCATGGCAGGGTGTGCATGTCATGTATTCTGACAGAGGGCTCAAAGCGCGCAACTGGAGGGCAGGGTTGGTGTCTCTGTCTGGAAATGGGCTTATCCTGCTCTTACTGGCAGCAGGATTTAACCATGTTTGGTACAAGAGGGCTGAGCACGCTCGTCCTTGGCTCTGCTTGCAGGAGTTGTATTCGGAGTGAGTTCAGTTGCATCAGTTGATGCCAGAATAAACCACTGGACCTTGGCAAAGGCTTTGCTGCTTTGCAGAGCCATGAATCTCTGTGTAATGCAAAATCCACAATATTCACATTGCCTTGCTACCTGTCTCACAGAGACCTTGCCCAAACAACCCATTCATCAGAACCTGAAATAATGGTTTCTCTGTCCGTGTCTGACTTGATAAACCACAATTTCCCTTGGCTCTGTCTGTAGAAAGTACTTCCATGATCACAAAAGCAGATCTTTCTGTAATAAAATGTATCCACTGCAGAAAGTTAATTCTGGTTTGCTGAGGGGCAGTAAAGCAGCAGAAGGTGGCTGTTGGCACATGTTTTACACCAGAAACACAACCTGTTTAAAAACTCTGATGTAAATCCATCACTTTGGGGGGGAAAGTGCTTTTCCATGATCACTTACCCTTGTTTATGTGATTATAACAGGCTCTGCACGAGGGAAGCTACACTCATCCCAAAATCATGAATAACCCAAACCGGTGTGGACAAGTTCAGGATCCAGGCAGCACCGAGGGAGCAGCGTGGCACGGGGGCTGTGAGCCTTGAGCTCCCCTCAAAACTCGGCTGCTCCTTTCAGGGCAGTCCCAGGGCCACACTGAGCTTTGAATCACGGGGTGGAGTTTCGTGCTTCCCTCTTAGTGCCCTCATGAGAACTGGTCCCTCCCTGTGGCAGCAGAGTGCTTGGGGATCCAAGGTGGTGGTGGAAGGGCAAAGGGCAGATCCTTCCATCTGAAGGGAGCATTCCCTGTGTCCCCATCAAATTAAATACACCCCAGACATGGCTTTCCTTCAGCATCCTGGGCAGCCTTAAGTACCTGCTCCCAAGATGTCCAGCTTCATAAAAATGACTGTGTTCAATATAAATTAAGAGTTCCCCTTTGTATTTGTCTGACCCAGAGCACTGCTAGTCAATGGGAGTGTGTCCATGTGCACTGCCTCCACAGGAATCATTTTGACCCTATTTCTCCCATGTGTTTTTGCTCTGCTTTAACTTTGAATCCCCAGAAAGCATTCCCTTCCATAGGATTTAGTTTCCAGCTTTGTTAAAAGCAGAAAAAAGAAGAAAGAAATCAATGGCAATTTCTTTTACTCTCTGTTTGCTAGAGGAAGGTTTATTTTCTTTAATTGTTTGGATTTTTTTCCAGTTTCTGTCCTGGATTATTTAGTGCTGCTGGATGCTACAGCACTGGTGTGAAGTTCAACCTCTGCTCTGTGTGTGATGGTGGACACAATATAAAGCATGAAACCTGTGAAAGAAAGGTAGGAGCTTATTAAATTATATTTATCTTCATATTCCCTGTTGGTCAAAGATCCACAAGTGCAGACAACCCTTTTCTTTGATGATTGCACAGGTTTAAATTTTTTCTAAGCTCCTTAGACCAAAACTCAAACTCTGCAGCCCTGTGAGTAACAGCGTTTGCTAATCCATGGTGTCTTGCCATTTCTCGCGTCAGGAAGTGTCCCATTGCGCGATAACTGTCCTCAGACCGAGCGCTGGCAGGACTTTTGTGAAATCTCCTGCTCTGGCTCAGCGCGCTGCTGCTGGGGAGTTTCTGTGGTGTGGCAACGCCGGTGTCCCCGCCGGCTGCAGCAGCAGCCGAGCCCTCGTGTCTGGGGGCAGCGAGGGCGACTTCTTTACTCCTCAGTTAGCAAAGTGGCCCTCGGTGTGCCCAAAAGCAGCCGAGAGCCGCGGATGCGGGGACTGGGGGACTGGGACCGCGAGTACGGAGACTGGGACCGGGAATGCGGGGACTGGGACCGGGGATGCGGGGGTTGGGGCCGGGGATGCGGGGACTGGGGCCGGGGGTGCGGGGACTGGGACCGGGGATGCGGGGACTGGGACCGGGGATGCGGGGACTGGGACCGGGGGTGCGGGGACTGGGACCGGGGATGCGGGGACTGGGGCCGGGGGTGCAGAGACTGGGACCGGGGATGCGGTGAGCCGATAATGCGGAGACTGGGACCGGGGATGCGGGGACTGGGACCGGGGGTGCAGAGACTGGGACCGGGGATGCGGGGAGCCGATAATGCGGAGGCTGGGACCGGGGATGCGGGGACTGGGGCCGGGGGTGCGGGCAGCCGGGGCCGGGCGGTGCGGGGGCGCCGTCCCGTCCCGCGGGTTGCCGGCCAATGGCTCCGCGCCGCGCACTCCCCGCCCCGCTCGTCCCATGTGCAGAAATAGCCCCGCCGCCGCCGGCAGCGGCTTTTCCGCGGGGAGCGGGCGGCAGCGGCGGAGCATCCCCGGACGGAGCATCCCCGGGGGGACCAGCCCCGGACGGAGCAGCCCCGGGGGGACCATCCCCGGGCGGAGCAGCCCCGGGGGGACCATCCCCGGGCGGAGCAGCCCCGGGGGGACCATCCCCGGGCGGAGCATCCCCGGTGCAG
>JAWWMP010000050.1:3931267-3954921 GCA_035047865.1 Dendrocincla tyrannina | reverse complement strand
AGGGCTGTAACTCTGGGTTTGTACCACCAGCTGACAGGTAGGGCTGTAACTCTGGGTTTGTACCACCAGCTGGCAGGTAGGGCTGTAACTCTGGGTTTGTACCACCAGCTGACAGGTAGGGCTGTAACTCTGGGTTTGTACCACCAGCTGGCAGGCTCGGCCGTAGCTCTGCCGTTGTACCACAAGCACTTTGTGCAGCTGAGGAAACTGAATGTTGTGAGAGGGGTTTGTGCTCCGCTGAGATCCGAGGGGAAGCAGCAGATCAGAACTGCTCTGAGGGGATCCTTCACGGGTTTGCAGAAGGGAAGTGGTTTTGCCAACTGTCAAATAGGAGTATTTCCTCCACTCTCTTTTGTTTCCCCAGTCCTGGTCTCGAGCAGGTTTGCTTGGCTCTCCATGAGGGCAGTTCATCCCAGGGCAGTTCTGCCTCGCTTTGGGATCCTTTCCCAGCATCGCTTTCCCACCCCATCTTATGCCAAATCTTTTATTCCATTTGCACAAATATCTTTATTCCTATGAGTGCTTTCTAGCTGGACACAAGTGGAGACCAAGGAGTCCCATCCTAGGCTGTCTGAAGTGCGAAGTTTGGATTAGACTCAGTCCTGGCACTGAGGCACTTTCATTGCTCTCAGAGGGCACCAGTAAGCAAAACTCCTGTCAAAGGAGGAGGGTTCTCCCTGTGAGGAGCACAGGGCAATGGACGGGCCACTGCTTAGGCAACAGGAGCTTTAAGGGCTGGTACTGAAGGGCTGTCTTTAGTTGTACAGTCGAGATCAAAAGAGGGTAGAGGAGGTTATAAAACTACACAGGCAAAATACTTCTTTACTGCACCAGGGCTTTCCAGCCAAGGCTTGGTTAGAGCTGCCTCACCAGCACTGTGATTCCTGAGATGCTGGTGCTGCTGGCAGTGAGGGGGGAGGAACTTCTCCCTCCACCTGCTCTAGGTAGATACATGTGCCGTTTCTGGAAGGAAGATTGTGCTGTGGGAAGGGGAAGCTGATCATCAGTTTGTAAGAAGGGAGACCTTAGGAAAAGGTTTCCTCATTAAAACACTCATTCTGGAGGCCAGTGCAGAGGCTGATACCAGTCCATGAAGTATTAAATGTTTAAGAAAATGATTTGGGCCCAGCCCTGTCCAGCAATTACAATAAATAACGTGGTTGTTGCAGAGCAGATAAGTGTCCCTGTCACATCCAGTGCACCACCAGCTCCCCATGGAAACCTCAGCAGGCACATTAAGAACGGGCTGTGCCGTATTAATAGTCTTTCAGAGCAGTTTGAGGCTGCTGAGAGGCTGGGCAGGCCTGTGGGCTGGGGCGAGAGGCAGAACTTGCATTACAGCCAGGCTAATAATGGATTTTTCAGTTCTGTGGCTGAACCAAAAAATCCCACGGGGAAGAGGAAAATTGTTCCAGTCGAACTGAAACAGTGGTGTTTGGAGGTTTCAGTGAAACAAAGTGATCCTGACCGGCAGATTTTGGGTTGAGCTGTTTAACCCTTCTGATGTGGCTGTGCCCCTCTTTGTGATGGAGACACCCTCGCTGGGGAAGGAACTGACAAATTCTCATGTTGTGACTTGCAGAACAAAAATCTTATTTAAAAATGGTGGTTTAGAACCCTCCCTCTTCTGGCTAAAACATTTACTGAATTTGACCTGAAGCCATGAATTCTTTCTGTCCCTTGAAACTCGTGTTTTGTTTGTTTGTTTTTGATGAATTTACTGCTTGTGGAGAAGCCCCCACCCGCTGCCCACTCGGTGCAGCTGCAGCTCCGAGCCCTTGCCCAGCTCCCTTCTCCCTGGCCACCACACCAGGGTGCAGCTCCTTGTCCTGGCACACGCTCTGAGCCTGCCTCGCCTCCCACACCCTCCTGGACTCCAGCGCTTCGCGTGTGCCCGTCCCTGTGCTGCCCCGGGGCACAGCACCATCCCAGCTCTCCTCTGCCAGCCCGGCCCCCACAAAGCTCACTCCCCCCAGCACTTCCCCCAGGCAGAATATCCGAGCCAGGCAATGGAGCACCTCTCAGCAGCAGCAAATCCGTCCTGCAGAGTGCTTGGCACTGGAGCCATGAGAGGCTTTTGCTCTCTGGCTTCCTGCGGGGCTGGATTCCACCCCAGAGTCCCTTAGCTCTGAGCCAAAGAAGATTTGTAGGTGGAATAAAACAGCTTCCTTTTATTTGCATTAACCAAAATGCCTTGGCATGGCTAATAATTGTAGGTACAGATAGATGCCTGGAACAACTGTGTCAGGAATGAGGGAGGGAGAAGAGTATCTGTATTTAGAGAGCAAAAGGAGAGTGGAGTGCTGAGCAGCATCACGCTGTGTGTGCCCTTGTCTGCTGGTAACTCCTGCAGGACAGTCAGCGTGCTGCTGCTGCCTGCCTGGCAAATATCCCAGCTGGGACCTGTGGAGGGAAAAATTATCCCCAGTTCCCTGTGATTTGAGCAGGTCTGGTGTCTGTCCTTCCTCCCTGGGTTTAGTTCTCTCCCATCTTCAACTTTATCCCTAGCAGCAGAGCAGGGCTGATGTTCCAGGGGACCTTTGCCATGAACTGGAACAGGGTATCCATAGCCATGTCTTCTTCCTTTCTGCACCTCAGTGAGCCCTTGCTGCCCCTCTGCAGCCAGAACATCCATGTGTGAATTCACAATCCCTTAATGGGATCAGGATCTGTTAATGGTGCTGCCCTGGTCTGCCTCTGCTCCTGCCAGTCTCCCACAAGAGCTGCTGCCCCTCGTGTATTTGACATGGTGGAGGCACCAATCCAGCTCCTTCCTGCTGTCTTTATGGCGGCAAGTTAAATTGGGGTTGTTGCTGCTCTTTTCTCATCCTTTCCAGAGGTGGGTTGGCTGCTGCTGGGGATCTGCCTGCTCTCACTACACCCTGCTGCTGCAGAGGAGGGGTTCCCTCTGTGTTCCCCAGCAAAGAATTCCCAGATCCCTTTCAACTCCCAGCTTGTTCCTCAGCAAAGCAAACTGGTGGGTTTTTAGGGCAGGTGGGAGCCCTGGCGTCACTGGGGAGGAGAGAAACGCCTCTTGGTCTTCACCATCCACTCCCTGGGCCATCACAGCACACAGAGCTGCAGCTGCTCTCCCTTCTTCTGCCCTCGCCTCATTTCCTTTAATCCTTGCAGTGCCCTTCATCTGACCTGCCCAGCATGTCCTGCTGGTGGGGTGTGGCTCAACCCCCCGGTCCTGCGGCCGAGCAGCACGGGAGGCTTCGCTCCTGATTCCTGATTCCTGATTCCCGAGTGCAGGGCAGGGGATGCTCTGCCTCCCATCCATCAGCATGCTGTGCCTGGCCAGGGTTATCAGTCATTTATAGACTTAAGTGGCACAAGCTCAGCGAGAGCAGGAGGGCCGGAGTGGCACAGCTCGTGGGGAGTTTGTGTCACTGAGCTGGCCTCGGGTGGGACACGGGGGGCTCTGCTCAGCCAGGGGCTGCCACTCGCTCCTGTCCTGTCCTGTCCTGTCCTGTCCTGTCCTGTCCTCGGGAGCAGCCAAAGCACAACAACAGCATCAGGAATAATCACATGTGCCCTCATGGCCACAAAGTGGAGAGGGGAAATCACGGCTATTTTTAGTTGGGAGCAGCTTGGTTTCCTTAAAATGCATGTCCCAGATTTTTATATTTTTCCCGCACCTCAAAGGTCACTTCCCTCCCAAAAAATATCCTGACAGGAAAAGGAATTGGCCCTGAGACCTCTGCCCTGATGCAGCTCCTGCAGAAGCCATGGGGCAGCAGAGGGGACAGCAGGGATGTTGGGGGACAGCAGGGATTTTAGGGGACAGCAGGGGTGTTTGGAGCTGCAGGGATGCTCAGGAGCAGCAGCCAAAAGCCTCAGTTCTGGACTGTTGGCTGAGGGCACCCATCTCCAGGCTGAGCCAGAACCCAGAGCTTCAGGTTGAGGAAATTGTTTCCATTTTGGCCAACTCAATCTATAAAAATACAGGTTAATTTTTTAGACTAAAAAAAGCAGCTTCTGAAACCCAGCAGAATTTTGCTCCAGAAGATCTTTTGTTGACCTCTCTGTAAAAAACCACGTGAAACCAAAATGCTTTGACAGAAACTGTTTTATTTTGCAGTTAGAAGTTTTTGCTTTGTTTATTATCAAGCTGCTGCTTGGGATTTTTACGAATTTGCTGTTTGTCAGAGCGATGAGCACAGACCACAAAACTGAGTCTTTTAGGAATGTTCTGCCCCAGCCCTCAGCTACTCCAGGCAGTGACTGCAGGGGGGGTTTGGGACTCCTGTTACTGTATTTGACCCACAAGATGCCAGGAGTCAGTGACACCAGCTGTGCCTACAGATGTGTCAGGCCTCTCCCCGCCCCATCGGCTCTCGAGGCTTTTCGAAGTCCAAGACGACAAGCTCAGGGAATTTGTACAGGCCAAGAGTGGATTATCTCCTAATCCAATGGATGACATCAGGCCTGGGCATGAGTCACAAATAACCTGGAAGTGCATCCGTGGGGTATGTCTGTGTGTGTCCCTGCTCTCACACCGCTTGGGGCCCTGTGGGCACCGCTGAGTCACCGAGCACCATGAGCAGAGTTGCTGGACAAGGATGGAGCCCAGTCCACCCTGCAGGAGCAGGAGGATCAGGGCCAGCAGGGCTCTGTCTGCACCCCCTTCATGCTGCACTGCCCAGCAGCACCCCTCGCCTCCCACCCAACCTCCAGTACCAGGCTCCAGGAATGTGGTGCTGTTGGCCACCTCCTCCCTCCCTCCCTGGTGCTCAAACCTGCCTGTCACTTCATGGGATGTGCCTGTGGTGCTGCTTTGCTCTGTCAAACCTGGCGCTGCAGGGGCAGGGAGGAGAGCATGGCGTGGGCTCCTGGAGCTGCTGGGTGAGCAGTGCCAGATCCAGCAGCTCCTGGGAAGGTTGGTCAGGGCTCTGCAGCGAGGGTAGATAAGCAGCAGTTTGCTGGGGCTGGCGGATGGAGAGGCAGCAGTTTGCAGCCTTTGGGAAGGGCTTATCACCTGTTTCACTACAGAAAGTGATCCAGCAGAGATCTGCCATCTCCCCACCCCCGTGTGTTATCTGAGGGAGCAGGCCCTGGGTGCCTGGGAGGGGCAGTGGGGCTCTATACACCTGGCGCTGCATCCTAGTCCCTATCTCCCCTCTACAGCCCCTGGTGCTGCACAGCTGAGGTCTGACCGCCCGGGAGGTTTGGAATGACAAAAATGCTCAGCCCCAGGCCCCACCAGATAACATTGAGCCCTGGAAGAGGGTGGTGCTGAGGAAGATCTCAGCTCTCAAATAGAGGAAATTGGGGGTTTGTTTTCTAAGACTCAGAAACACCACATGGTGCACGAAGGGCTGGTATTGCACTGCTATCCCGCTGATCTCACACCAGTATCCCCCGGTATCACCCCAGTATCGCACACTGCTCCCTGTACACGTGCATCTAGAGGTGGCTACTTGTGTTTTGGAGTCGGGGATTGCTGGAATGTGAGAGTGACTGAGCTCATTTCCTCCCCGTGCTGGGGCTCCCGGTGCCTCTGGCAGCCCCCAGCGCGACCCGTGGGGCTGCCCAGCCCGCAGCCCACCCTGCTCACACCGCCCGTGCCTGAGCTCAGTTTCCACTCATGTTTTCTCACCCTGTCCCGGCCAGAGCTGCCTGGGGGCAGCTTCTACACTCAGCAACTGCGGCAGGGACTGCAAATCCCTGCTGGGCTGATGTGAGAGCGACACTCACACGCACCTCCCCGCTGCTGTCTGACTGGCAGGAGGGGCTGTGAGGTCCTCCCCCTGCTCCTCACCTCGCTGCCCTTTCCCTTGGTGACACTCCTCAATACCCAGCCATGTGCTTCGGCCCCAAATGCTCTCCCGCGTTCCTGGTCCTGCAAACCCGAGCCCCGAGAGGGGGCTGCGGGATGAGCTGGGGCTCAGGTGGGGCTGGGGGCTGCCTGTGCTCCGTCCCCACGGCGGGATAAGCACCTGGCTATGGATATCTCATAGGGAGCATCTGAAACCTGCAGGTGTTTGACAGTCCAGGCTCGCAGGCAGCAGGACCTGGACGGGCCAGTCTGGGGCACACAGGGACACTGGGGAGGGAACACTCCCCTCCACATCCCCGGCTCACCCCAAGAGGCATCCCCGGCGCTTGGTGTGAAGCACAACCACGTTTCGTCTATTTGTCCTGTCCCCTGGTGCTGCCTCCTGCCCCTCCAGAGGGCCCTGTGTGCCCACCTGGCCGGGTGCTGTGGGTGCTGTGGGTGCCAGTGACCGTGCCAGTGACCATGACAATGACCGTGCCAGTGACCGTGCCAGTGACCATGACAATGACCATGACAGTGACTGTGACAGTGACTGTGACAGTGACTGTGACAGTGACCATGCCAGTGACCGTGCCGGTGCCGGTGCCAGCGGAAGGCCGCGGTGCTGCTGCTGTCCCTGAGCACAATGGGGACAGATGCGGGAGGAAGTGATTTGTCTGCCCAGGACAGGGACAGGCGCAGATGTGCTGCTTCCTCACTGACACCGTAACCACTCGCACATCTCTCACTCTCGCTGCCAACTCCTTCTGCAGCTTTTTCTTTTTATTTCTTTTTTTTCCCCTTCCTCTCTGAGGTGCAATTTATGATTCATTTAAAATGTCCTGCCAGCGTATTTCAGCTGGTGTGTGATCTCCATTCCGTGGCTGTGCATGGAGCAGAGCGGCAGCCACGGCACTTATATCGTGCTGTTGGAGCTCAGAAAAAGGGCCAGATGCAAAGTACAGCTGTGAGGAGGTGACAAGGACACAATGCTTGGCAGCCAAGCTGCTCTCACCCCATTTGAATGGAGGTGTCTTTGTATTTCCTGACACACTTAAAATAGAAATATATAAATGGTCACTGATGGTATCAGAGCACCTGCATGGTCTGAGCTCTGCAAACTCCATCTGCTCACCTCCATGTGTCCAGAGCCTGGGCACAGGGCAGAGCTGGGGGAGCAGCAATCCCAGGGCTCCCTCCCCAGCTCTGGGCACGGGGAGTGCACGGAGGACCCGCAGTGGCTGCAGCATCCTTGGCACAGCCATCACACCTGTGTCTCCCCACCCGTCCCATCCAATGTGGCCTCAGCACAAGCCATGTGTGAGTTGGAGTTTAAGCTCTGAAATTGTTTATCAGAGGCTGATCCTGCTCTGGGGCTTGGCAGCAGAACCAGCCCAAAGTCCTAGAGCAGCACAGCAGCTTCTGCCTTGGCTGGGGCACAGGGACAAGGGTGGACAGGAGAGTGGCTGTGTGGAGCCACAGTGTTTTGATCTGTTCATCCTTCTGGGCTGCTTGGGGAGAGGCAGCATCATCCCCCATTCCTGCTCTCCGAGATAAATAATGTGGGAATTACAGTCCCCTTCTAGAGTGTTTCCCCAGGCTGTTGCTGTTTCCTGCCCCGAGTCCCTCACCCCGAATGCTGAATGCCCCTTGGCTGATGCTGTGCCCTCCTCACCTGATGGAGCTCAGGGACAGCAGGAACTCTGCTTGGGTGACCTCCCCAGGGGGACTGCCCATGCCAGGGACGTGCAGGACATGACTCAGTTCCTGCCTTTCGGGAGCCAAACTGCTGCCCGGGAGAGGCCAGGCTGGCAGCGCATCCTGCTCCGTGCCAGCTGTGCTTAGCAAAGCCTGCCTAGGCCACCGGGCTGCTTTCCAGCCCCAGGAAAGAGCAGCAGAAATGCCAGGAGACCTGTTGGAAAACCCCCAAACCCCGAGCATCCTCCCGAGCAGAGACACAGTGCCTGCAGAGCACGGGGCCTTCCTAACAGGCAGCCCGGTCCGGTGGTGGCTGCCGTGCTGCTCGCTGTGGCTGAGGGGCCACAGGGCTGTCTGCAGGGGGAGGGCACCCCCTCCAGCCCAGGGCACACCTCCTGCAGCCCCCCTGGCAGGGCAGTGGTCACTGAGGGGAGCCCTGCCTGAAGCCACTGGCCCGTTTTGGTGAGGACACGGTGGGGACAGACCCAGCTGCCCACGGTGACACCAGAGGGTCAGAGTCAGGGTAAAAGCAGCTGAATGAAGTCCTTGACCTGCTGCAGCCCAGGCTCTGTGCCTGTGACACTGGTGGCCAACGTACAGTTCTATCCATCAGAAGAAGACAATTAGCACCTCCATGGTGATTAAGCCAGTAAAGAGGCTTTGCCTGGCGGTGTAAAAGGAACTAATGCATTGCCAGGTTATTTAATCTCAATAAATCATTTAAAAATATTCAGCTGTTATTTACATTAAAGCAGCATTTGATGCCTCTGGGCAGAAACACAGAGGTGATTCAATATTTGTTATACATTAGTTGAGCAGACTTAGGTGAGCAAATTTACTTTAGTAGTTTTTTACCTAATAATATTAAACCTAAAAGAGAATGAAGGGGGGTTTGCTGGAGCATTCAGAGGTGTGAAAATGTGTTGGTTCCTCACTGTCTGACCATGTTTTAGAGTGCTTAGAGGAGAGCTGAGTCCCAGCTCAGCTGTCCCACAGCCCCTGCCCATTGCTGATGATGGTTTATGGTGGGGTTGCTCTGTCCTGTGACTCTTCATACCTGAATATATCTGGTGACAGTCATGCACTTCTGTTCACTGAAGGGCAGTACAGGCAAAGTCCCACCAAATAAGTGTATTAAGGCAACAACAAGGTGATTAGTGAACAATTCTAGAACTGCAGGCCAGCAGCAGCTCCTGGTGCCTCGACAGCACTGACAGCTTAGCCAATGTTGCAGCTCGAGACTCAGACTTTGCCAAGAGACCGGATTTCTGGGAACTCGCTCCAAATCAAATCTTAATGTTTTCAGGCCCCACAACCCCAGACCAGCTCCAGTTTCTGAAAACTTAACATGGGGTTTCAAAAGCAACAGGCTTGGCCTCACTGATGCCCTGTCTGGTATCTTCTCATCTTCTAAAGTGGTGAAACGCAGTATGAATGAGAGAAAAGTGCAGGAGAAGCCTCTTAGTGGCTGGAACTGCCCTTTAGACATTTACCCATGGAGCATGTTCACAATTCATCAGCTCCTCGGTGTGGCTGCTGCTCCTGCATCCTCCCAGCCAGCCCTGGCTGTGCCTGAAGAAGGAGCCGAGGGCTCCCCCAGCCCCTTTTTGGCCCCTGGTCGTGCTGGCAGAGCCCGCTCTGCAGCCTCCCATGTCCGCACCGCCGGGAGGAGCCGACTGCAGTTGTGATTCACAGGCACAGCTGTGGTTCTGTGGGAATAAAACCCTCCCCTGCCTCACGGGCCGGAAGAAAATCAGAACAAACGTTCTTCGGAAAGGAGGAGCAGGGTAGCCAAGCCAGAGTAAACAAGCACTGAGAGAAGGGTGTGGGAAGCAGGGGACGAGTGTGAGCCAGCAGACACTGACTGGCTGCGCGGGGGACAGGAATGGGTTTCTCCTGTTGCATTTCTGGCAGTCGCTCGTTGTCCCTATCTCCAAAGAGTGATCCGACTGATGCTTTGATGTTGGCATCTGCTCGGGCTGCACCCAAAGCAGCTTGACTTTTGCTGCTTCAGGTCCCAGCTCTGTTTGTGTCTCTGAGCACCGGGGGGGCTGGAAGGGCTGTGAGGACACCCAGTCGGTGTGGGGAGCGAAGGTGTGGGGCAGTGCATGACTGCAGCCCTCAGCACTGCATCAACTTGTCCCCGGGCCACAGCGGAGCCTCTTCACAACACACGTGGGATTGCAGTGTGGAACTGAGAGCCAGCATTGCCTCAGCTGGACTCGGTCAGCCCGAAAGTGGTGCAGCCCAGCAGCCTGTCCTGGCGTGCCCAGCAGTGGCTGCTTAGAGCAAGAGAGGACATCAGGTACAGAGTGAGCCTTCCCTGTTCGTGCCCTCCTTGCAGTTGGTGGTTTAGGCTCGTGCAGTGATAAAGCTTTTTTTAAGACTCCAGATCCTTTACCTGCTATTGAGGGCTGTTTGTGGGCTGGGGCAGTGCCTGGTGCTTCTCAGGAATAGAAAATGAGTCAATTCCCCAAATCACTTTGAGGAGGTGGAGAGCACAGGTGAGATCTTTTACCCCTCAGGTGATCACAGAGGTGAGGCTCCTGCGTGGGTGTGGGTGGGGCTTTTGTCTCAATAGCTGAAGATTTGAAGTGCAGGGAAGCCAGTGGGGCTCATTTATTTCATGTCTCTGTGGTGGTTTTGCTCTGGGTGCTGCAGGTATAACAGCCTGGTGACTGGCAAGCGGGCGCGAGCGCTCATCGCTGTGCTGTGGCTCCTGTCCTTTGGAATTGGACTGACTCCACTGATGGGCTGGAATAAAGCCATGAGTGGTTGTCCCAACGCCACCAACGAGACAGGGGCTGACACTGGGACGCAGCACCACGGCTGCTTCATCTCCTGCCTCTTTGAGAACGTGGTCACCATGAGCTACATGGTGTACTTCAACTTCTTCGGCTGCGTGCTGCTGCCTCTTGTCATCATGCTGGGGATCTACATCAAGATATTCATGGTCGCCTGCAAACAGCTGCACCAGATCGAACTGATGGGCAACTCCAGGACCACCCTGCAGAAGGAGGTCCACGCAGCCAAGTCTCTGGCCATCATTGTAGGACTTTTTGCCTTCTGTTGGCTGCCCCTGCATATCTTGAACTGCATCACGCACTTCCACGAGGATTTCTCCAAATCCAAGCCCGAGTGGGTGATGTATGTGGCCATCATCCTCTCCCATGCCAACTCGGTCATCAACCCCATCATCTACGCCTACAGGATCAGGGACTTCCGCTACACCTTCCGCAAGATCATTTCCAAGATCCTCTGTAAGACGGACGACTTCCCCAAGGGCGCCCCTGACAACAACCAGCACCTGACTGTCACCAACATCGGCTCCCCAGTGGCCTCGGTGACCATTTGACTTGCAGGTCCTGCCCCTGCACTCGCAGCCCGTCCCCAGCACTGCGGCGTGTGGGGGC
Source organism: Dendrocincla tyrannina (assembly GCA_035047865.1). NCBI lineage: Eukaryota > Metazoa > Chordata > Aves > Passeriformes > Dendrocolaptidae > Dendrocincla > Dendrocincla tyrannina. The sequence goes on along the minus strand of JAWWMP010000050.1, from coordinate 3,944,049 downwards.
CGTTTCACTGCAGAGCTCCTGGAGGGGTGCTCAGAGACGGCCGCTCTGCAGCCCTGCAGCTGCATTTGGGGTTTCTCTTTGTGATGAACACAGGGCCTGGCAGAGGAATAGCCCGAGCGGGGCCACTGAGTGCAGCTCACCCGGGGGGGGACTGCGTCGTGTCTCCTCTCCAGGATGGACATTGACTGGGGAAGACTCACCTGCTGGGGGTGTTTCCCCAATTGTGCTGCTCATGTCAAGTCATAGGATCTTTATTTTAATTATTATTATTATTGTTTTTTAATATTTTGATTCATTTAGGAGTAATAATTTTGTGTCTGTTTTTGAGTTGTTCTCTAAGTCCATACTTGACAGCACTTTGGTAATAGTCTAATTATTCCATCAATTGTTTGATGCAGCTAGTATTCTCTGATGGGAAAAAGTCTTTCTTAGCCCAGTTGCTGGTGTGAAACTGACTCCATTCCAGGCTCTGAGGGGGGCGACTGTGGGGATGGGAAAAGCAGAGGAGAACTGGCCTGCTATTTCTGGCCCCACTATGGAAACTCTGCTTACTGAAAGATTTGAGAAAAGGGTTGACCAAGGTTTTAGGGCGGCAGTTTTATGGCCTTTAAATCATTTTGGTCTACAGGGTTGTGCAGCCCAAAGCTTCAGGCTTGCTTTCAGATCTGTTTCCAGATGTCAAAATGCAGAAGGCAGAGGTGCCCCAATGATCTCGGCTAGTCTGAGCCAGTCCCTGAGGTCAGTGCCACCCAGACTTGGTGACATGAGCTCTACAATCAGGTTTCTGCTCCCAAGTCAAAACCTGCCATCCTGGCAGTGCTTCCAGAAGGTTTTAGCTGTGAGAGCTGGATGCTGCAGCTCACCAGATTGCTAAAGCTTGACCTGGCCAGGGTTCCTCTGCAGCCCTGTAACCCCCAGAAGCTGTGAATGCTCTTTTTTTTAATAGTAATTTTTTTATTTCTATTTTTTCTAATTTTGACCTGCATCAGTGTGAAAAGAGGCAGGAAGGGAGCTAAAGTGCTGCTGTGTGTGCAAAGCTAGAATGCCACGGCTTGTGGCCTGATTTTGGCCAAGCTCTCTGGGGCAGAAGTTGACCTCACATGGTGTTTGTCCTGGCCCTCGCCCTGAGTGAGTCCCAAGCCCACTCAACAGCAGAGCAGTCTTAATTATGCTGCAGGTTAATAACTCTCTGCAACCACAGCTCAGTAATTACTGCACCAATTGAACACGTAACTGATATCCAAAACTAGACAAAGGCAGAGAGAGCAGTGCAGCAGTGTCTGAAGAACAAGCCCAAGGTGGACAGAGAGGCAGCTGCTCCTGACTAGCTCAGACCTGCCCTCACATCAGGGCCCTCTCACAGATGGGAGTCCTGCCCAAAGGTTCCCTCTCTCCCGCAGCACTCGGTGCCAGCAGCATCACCAGGGCACTGGAGAGGAGCTGGGGTGCAGGGATGGCTAGTAAATATGGTTTCCAGCAGTAACTCCTGCAGGGAGAGACAGGGAGCAGGACTTCTAGAGCCAGGCTGCAGGGAAGGAAGTCTAAACACAGCCAGTTCCTGAAGAACAGGTCCAGTGGGCAAACTGGTGCCTGATGAGCAGTTTGTCCCTGAAAAATTGTACTTGAATCAGATAATCAACTTTATATTTTTTTAACTGTGTTGCACTAAAAGGGGGTAATACAAGACCCCAAGAATTTCATTTCTCTGGCATGTATAATGACAAATGCAGTGTAAAATCAGTTGAAAAGCTGATCTGAAGAAATCTTGTTCCTGCAGCAGCTGCTCTGCCAGCTGGCAAGACCTGCAGGCAGCAGCTACAGGAATGGCTGGGCCCACCACGCACAGGGAATGGTTCCCTGGGAGTGATGGGTGTCGTGCCCTGGGGAGCAGCTCAGCCCCAAACCTGAGTGAACCCCCAGCAGGATCTGAATGGGTTTGTGCCTGCTTGTGCAACGCTCAAATTTAGCTACAGCTCAGTATCTCAGATATGGGCACTTCCAAGAACAATCTGAGTGGTTCCTGTCCCAAGTGCTTCTCCTGTAACAGCCCCGCTCAGCTTTGCTGCATCTGCCTTGGGCAGGGTCCAGCTGACAAACGTAGCCACCTCCTGCCATTCGGGCAGGGTCTGACTCTCCTCCACTCATCCCTTCCCTCCTGTATTATGGTTGGCTGTGTTCCTTCTGTTAATCGTGGCTGGAAACAAGCAGGGTTTCACCTGCCCCTCTGGCAGTGCTGCAAAGTTGGTGCAAGCCGCATTTGTTCTTTCAACAAAGGATGTAATCTCTCCCTTCTGCTGGCTGAAAATGAACCAAACTCGGGACAGTGTGGACAGACTGGAACTCACGGTGCTGTCAAATGAAAAGAGGAGGTCCCAGGACACTTGTTGCATGTGCCAGCTTGCACTGCAGCTCAGGATCCATGAGTGCTGCCTGCCTTTGCCTCTGAAGAGCCAGAGTTCCTGCAGACGGACACGGCGCATCCTCAGTGTGGTGGGTTGTTGGGCATTAACCATGGCCCAGGGCAGCGTGGTCATTAGGCACAGAAAGTGCCTTTGTGGATCTGAGCCAAAGACATTTCAAGGCAAAATAAAAATAGGACCCTTCCCTTGCCCCCCTCAAAATAAAAGCTCTGAAGGTTTCTATAAAAATGTGAAGTAAAAATGGCCAAGGAACTTTCCGCAGCCAGTGCAGCTGCAGCCGTTCGGCTGTCACTCCTCACTGATGTGCAGAGATGGATGTGGTTGCCTCATGTTGCTCAGATTTTGTATTTGCAGTAACTGTTATTTACATACAAAATGCTTAATTTACCACCCACACGACCTGGCTCAGCCTGTGCCCCGTTCTTTCTCATGATGCTGTGTTCACAAGGTGTATCACAGGAGGCCACGCTGCACTCAGGGGGGACAGAGCACGGGCAGGGCCCAGAGCTGGAGGAGCTGCTCCCAGGTCAGTGGCCGGGGTGTGCAGTGGGAAGCAGCAGTGTCCTTCCCCCTGCCTGACAAGGACATGGCCTTGCCCACCAGCGTGAGGTGGTCAGCCCGTGTGAGAAGGGCTGATTAAAAGCACAGCAACTGGGGTGATGGTTCCGAAGTTCCTGTGCTAGAGCAGAAGCACAGAGCTGCCACCAGTGCTGGGGTGCTGAGGGGCCCTGCCCTGGGCCCTGGGCCAGCTTTGCCAGTGAGGAGTCAGAAATTGCTCTGAGCAAAGAGCCACAGCAGCTCTTCCATTGTGGATCACCAAGAGACCTGCTGGACTGTTTGTATTCCCACATCACAAGCACACAGAATTACAGATTAGTTAGAGCATCTTCAGAAATCCCAATAGCCTAATTAATGAAGCAGAAGTCAACATTTTTTAATTAATTTATCAGTGCAAAGCTGCTAATTAATGTCACGCTTGACTGCAGCCCAGGAAGAAACCTGCCAGCCATGATTAACACCTGACAGCCTTTTAGATATGAAAAATACCTGCTACACCACCAGGAGGGTACACAGAAAGTGTGTCCCCACAGGATCCAAACCCTTCATCCTTCATCCTCTTCCTCAGCCAGTAAGATGCTTGTGAGCTGCTCCTCAGAGACAGAGAGTTCCTGGCAGGCTCCCATGGCCTGGCTGAGGTACACAGCGAGGATGTGTTTGCACTGCAGAGGTAACAGCAGGAGCAGGGCAGGAATGTCAGGCCCTGTCTGGACCAGGAATCCATCCTGGCCAGAACGGCTCTAATAAACCACACGGTTCCCTCCTGGCATGCCAAGCCCTGGCACAGGTGGTGCTCCAGTTGCCCCAGTTCTGCCACCAGGACACTGTAAGCCACGGATGTGACACCCAGCAGTGTGTTCCTGGCTCCTGATGCCCTCCCCACAACTGCAGACCAGCTGCTTTCCCTGAGCAGTTCCTCACTGGCACCAGGTGAACTGCACCACTCCTCCAGCCAGACTCCATGTGGCAGTTCCATTAGTGGCACCAGCCCTTGTCCCAGGATACTGGGGATTATCAATCTTACGAAAGTCAGAACAGGAATGCATAATTAACAATAAAAGCCCTCCCTAGCCCTCATCCCACCCAAACACTGCAGCTCTCAGAGGCCAGTTACACAGTGGGTCAGGCTCAGCCTGCATGGCCAGCTCAGCACTGGTGTTTGCTCCCTTGGACAGCCCAGGCTGCTCAGGGTCCAGGAGCAGGGCACAGCCTTCTCCCCTGCTCCCTGTGCCGGCCCCAGGCTCCACAGAGGACTTACCAGAAGGCTCTCGCTCTTCTGCAACACAGAAAACCCAAAAGCAGGACAAGTGCAGAAGTGGCAGGAGCTGTAACAGGTGTAGAGCTTGCCTGAGCTCCCAAGGACCTGAAACAAAGGCAGACAAGGGATCAGAGCCAGCATTCCCTTCTAATGTCTCTAACTCAGCCTGGGCCTGCACTGAGCCCTCCCAGCAGTGACTCCCAGCACACAGCTGGTGAGCAGGTGCCACAGGACAAGAGTGTCCCCAAACAGTGACCCAGCTAAGCTGGAATCTCCTCAGGTTTCCCGTGGTCCTTACAAGCTTCTCTCCCTTCAGGTGAGGAAGTGCTCCTGTACCTGTGCTCACCCAGAGCGCAGCTCCAGTGACTTGTCTGCTGCCAAGGGACCAGGAGAGGGGCAGTGGCACCACTGCCTGATCTCCCAGCGAGCTGCCAGCCCCTCCAGTGAGCTCCCTCCCCCGGCACTGGCAGACTCAGGACAGGGGAGGATGACAAAGGCTCGTGAATCCAGAGCCAGCGTGGGCCTGGGGGTGGAAGGAGAGCAGCAGTGAGCACTTGAAGTGAGGTTCCTCCAGTGGCTCCTCCAGTGGCTGAGGGCTGCAAAGGCTCTTGCTGTTCTGCTCCCAAAACCAGCTGCAGCTACTGGAATCCAGATTTGTCTGAATAAACAAAGTTCAAGTCTCCAGAGAAGAAGCCTCCGTGCTCCATCTCTGGTTTGGGAACAGCACTGCCTCCTTTTCCCACATGCTGTTGCCCTGCCAGGCTGGTACTGAGGTGTATTCCCGCTGCTCCAGGGCCATGGGGTGCAGGCAAAGAGGTGAGGGAAGCATTTGTTCCAGCATGGATACACAGACAAGCAATCTGTGAGCTGCTGGAGGTGACTGCAGGATATAGGAAAGCCAGCCTACGGATTATTATTTCTTTTGTTTCATCAAGACTAGAAAATGGCTTTAAGAAAGCTACTCTAAGGGCCAACTGCTCTGCCCTCTCCTATAGCAAGGGAAGAATCTGCAGGAGTAGAACCTGCACACCCTGGGCTCTGAGGGCACAACACAGCCCTCTCCCACACCAGGCTTTAGACTCTGGTTGGCTTTGTGGCACACACACACCTGAATCCAAAGAGAAACACAAAAAAGTGACAAGACAGGGGAGCTCTGCAGAGTGCTGCTCCCCTCCAGGACATCCCTGGCACTCCAAGCCCCTGCAGAGGAACATTGTCCCTCCTTGTCCAGAACTGCACTTGCAAGGGGAGCATTCCCCTGTATCCTGGAGCTCTCTCTGCACCCCTTGCCCAACAGGTAATGTCCAGGAGTTTAGGCTCTCCCACAGAAGTGCCTATGCCTCAAAATCCCCCTTAGTCCCAGCAGATCCAGGACACAAGACTCACATTCCCATTGCAGGGGAAACCATTCTTCTTTCAGTCTGGCCTTTACCCTGGGTCCTCCTTGTACTCCAGGCTGAGTTTGTTTCACTTGTGATAAGTTTGTTTTCCTCTAGCCCCTTTGATTGTTTTTTCCAAGATGAAGTATTCCACTGGTGCCTTTCCTTCAGAAGTGTTTTCCTTTGAGGAGGGGGGGAAGCCACAGACAGACACTGCCAGATTTGGGCCGAGTTTAGCGTTCCCCCATCCTGACCTAGATGGCAAGAGCAGAACACAGCTTCTGCCTAATAAGGCAGAATGTAAAATCCAAAGACTAAGAGAAAAAGGTGCCTCTGTTCCTGGCCAGCTGCAGCCCAGCTGGGCACGGGGGTGCTCTCCTGGCAATGAGATGCCAGGAGCTTTCCTTCCGCTGCCCTCATCTCCGGGCTGCACATGGAGGAAAAATGCCCTTGGTGGTGTCCCTGCCAGAGTGTGGGGACACAGGAGGGTCAGCTGGGGCACCGTGGCAGCTCCTGCTGCCACCAGCACGCACAGAGAGGCAGCGCCACAGTCTGTGCCAGGGCCAGAAGCTCAAACCCCACAGTTCTAGGAAATGGATGGAAAAAGACTTAAAAAAGAAGAGCCTAATAAAAGTGCAGGATGTGAGCAATGCAAGTGGCAGTTGGCAGGGCTGAAGTGCTCCCTCTCCCCCTGCTCACTGGCACCACTCCACAGCTCAGCATTTCTGCACCTCAGGCAGAGCTAAAGGTGCCCCAGCTGCTGCCTGGTCACCACCTGGCACTTCTGCCAAATCCAGCACAGCTCCCCCACCAGCCAGATCCACCATCCCTGCAGCAGGTCACAGTTATTGACCCCTGATCTGGAGTTACAGGGTTGGATTTAGTCTGCTCATGGGCAGGTGTTACACCAGCTCTCCTGGGCAATCACAGCTCTGGGGTAACATCACCCCTTCAATACTCCATCAGTCCTACTCCCCTATTAAGCAGCAAGGCCATTAATGCCCAGGCATTAAAAGACAAATCATAGCTTTCACTTGACTGAGGGCTCTTTCTTCTCCCATCTCAGCTCCTGAGGGCAAGAGCTGCCTACACTACAGGCTGCAGTCCTAGGGCCTGTCTGAGCAGAGCCTTCTTCCCCTGAAGCAGTACCTTAGATGTGCTGGGTGATATGGAAGTATCAACATTTCAGATTTGGCTATAATGACCCAAAGAAGTTTCACAACAGAACCAACCCCATGGCCTCAAAGAGCAGAGTTCTCCAGATCCAGCTGCAAGGGAAAGCACCACCTCACATTCCAGCTCAACCACATCTGGGTGCCAAGGGCAGAGCTGACTTTCTGGGGAATAATTACAAGGGCTGCTTGTGGATGTGTCCAGGCAGCCATGGATGCCCCCTCTCCCAGGTGCTGGGGTACATTCCCCACACACAAAGGCAGAGCCACTGACTCTCCAGTGCAGTGTCCCTCCCAGGGCTCGAGTTTCTATGGCCCAGGCTGGGCTCCTGTCCCTGCTCCAGCCAGTGGCCTCAGGGGAGGCTCTGCTCTTTGTTTCTGCATCTCAGACAGCTGCACGAGGAAGAATTTCACAATGGGACCAACCTCACACCCCCAGAGAAAATCTCTCTCCAGATGCCTCCGTTAATGAACTCATCAGCGTGACCTTAATCAGCCATCAGGCTCCACTGGAGAGGAATGCTGCTGGGAAGCACACAGGAACCTGCAGGCAGGGGCTGCTTCCTGCAGGTTTGTCCTGCATTAGCTCCTGCTGGCCAGCCCTGACCTACCTGTGCCGGGGTTCCCCCTCCCATCCCGAGTTCTTAGTCAATGCCCTGCAAAGCTCTGCCTCGGCCTGCACGGCATGACAAAGCTCTGCAAAGGGAATGTGACCATTCCCTGCCCAGTGGCACATTCAGACAAGAAACAGTAGAAGAGGAAATGCCTTTGAGCATTCAATTAATTGATGAAGTAGCTGCTGTCTAAGGGTGCTGTAAGCAGAGCTTCTTAGGCTTTACCAAATATCCACAGGCAAGCCCTCAACTGAAATCCAAGGCTGTGCTCTTGAGCACTGAGTGTTCATGATTCACAGCTCTCTGGAGGGGTCCATGTCCTCTCCAGGGCCCCAGGAGTGATAAAGACTCGATGTGCAAATCAAGCAATGCATGTGAGAAATGTTTGTGTCATTACCCAGGCCTGACTTCACAGCTCTTCTCTCACCCTAAATGACCCCAAAGCATCTCAGCACCCCCAGCAGAGGAGAGAAGGCCCTTTGCAGTGAGGATATTTAGAAATGTTCCTCTTGGCTGCCACAACAGTGAGCAAAGAGATTCCCCCTTCAGTGGTGTGTGAAAAGCACAGCCCCAGGTTCAGCAGTGGAGGGGCTGTGCTACCTGAGGGGCTTAGGAGTGCTAAGCAGAGGGAATTGGGTGCTTCTTCACCAAAATCTCTCCAAGTGTCAATAGCTCCTCTTTTCACCTAAAAAGCCTCAGCTCTGCCTCCCATCCTGTGCTGTAATTAGGGCTAAGGTGAGACCCTCTCCCTAAAATGCCATTTTATGAAGACTTTTCTGTGATTCACAGACTTGGCTACAGTGACCTAGAATGGAACCCACGGCTCTGGCCTGCATCACTTCCTCGCAGGCAGCCAGGACCCTACTGCAGGCAGAGGCCAGGAGGGTTGGTGTGCAACAGCAAAAGCAACGCAGTGATGGCAGATAACACTGTTGTGTGCAACTGCTCAGGAGGAAGAACTTCCTTTACTGGATAGGATGAGAGCAATAAAACAAAATTAGCAATCCTTGGAAAACTTCCTTCTGACTGTGACAGCCACAAACATGTAAGTATCTCTGACTGGCTGGGAGCCACAAAGAAAGTGGCAGTGTTCTGTGCTGCTCTAATTCCGTGGCTGCTGCTCTCCACGATCACTTCTGGGCTCTGTAAAACACTGATAATCTCTCTGTGTTTATCCCAGTGCCCTTCCATGTTCTGCAAGTCAGGCACATATTGGCTCCCGTGCCAACTGCAAAAGCATCAGAAAGCAAGGCTGAGAGGAGCACGTACCTGGTACAGGGTCCTTCCACTGGGGGACGTGACTCGGGTGACAGAACGCTGATCCACCAAATCCAGAGCTGGCACAGCACATGGGCCAAATATGAACTTCAGCCTGAAATAGAACAGGTCTCTAGTGAGGTCACACCACCAAGGAGGCCACCTGGCTTAGCCTGAGCCCATAGGTGTAGCCCTGTGGAGTCCAAAGGGCCTGCAGCCAAAGCTAAAGCAAGGCTTGCTGGCAAAGAGAAACCGCAGGAGGGAAATCCTGGGGGATGCTCAGTGCTGGGGAGTCAGCTGAGCTTACAGACAACAGGAACATCACACACATCCTCATCCCAGGAAAACTGGTTTAAACCCTGCTGGTGCCCTGCAAGGGTATATGATAAGGTGTATGTTAAATATGGACATCTGCACCTTTACCCTGTTGTCCAGACAGCTCATGGACTTAAAAGAAATTCTAGACCTGCAAATCCAGCTGCTCTGAGTGTGTTCCAAATTGCTCAGGGGCAGCTCAGTTAACTTTGCAGACCTTTTATCCTCTGAGAAAAATCTGTGTAGTCTAGATTAGTTACAAGGGTAAACAACAAGAAAATGAGCAGTGATGAAAAGATAGCCCAAAACATGAGCAGGAGAAAGAGGAACATTTCCAGCTCCAGTGAGGACACAGCAAGGCAGAGCCCTGGCGGCCCCACAGGGCTGACCTACACGGCTGAGTCAAGCTCATTGATGACCAGCCAAGCAGACAGGCTGATTCCAGGAAGACCAGAACTCCACTTGCACAAACTCGAGGCAATAAGGCCTGGCTTCATCTGAGTTCTGAGAGGAGGTGGGTGGGGGAACACTTAACGTAAGACATTCCTTAATGATTAGGCTTGGGACTATAAGGGGGCTGAGTTTAATGAGTTTCAGTAACTCTTTCGAATTTAGGGAATTCTTTTCTCATGTATATAATTCAATCAATTCAACAGGAAATGCCCAAAGGAAATTCAAGGACTTCAGAGATTTGGAAGAGATTCAGAAATTATATCAGAATACTTCTGAGCTGCTGGTTACAGGGAATTGATGGAAATCTGACTGCCAAGAGTTACCACCCCCATTAAACTTAACAAGGGAATTTCTTTCCTCCTCTTTTCTTTTATGACAAGAAGGAAACAAAAAGTTGCAAGACTTGTCAAATCTAATCTCACCCTTCAAAGGCCCCTGTGGTCCCAGGAGAGGGAGCCAGCACACCTTTCACAAGTGTTATGTTAGATAAGTTCAACACAAAGAGATTAAGGCCTGAAGGGTTGCTGGTGATCTCCTCTCCTGGCAGGCAAGAACACACAGTTCAAGATAAATCTGTAAAGTTTCTTTCACTGTGACAGTGCCTTTTCTCCACCTTCAACAGCTGTTAGCGAGGGCTGAAGCTGTGAAACTCAGATCTCTCAGGAGACTGAAATGTTCACAAGCTCCAATCGACACAAGGCTGACAACCCTGGCCTGAGACTTCTCCCAGACAGAAGGAAACTCTGGGTAACCTTCAGGTTAACAATTCCTTCGTGCAGGGAGATGATCTGTTCACTTCTCCCTTTCTATCACACGTGCCATGACTCAGAGCAAGGGATCTGACTGCTGCTGTGTGACAGGAACACACTGAGGTGCAGCATTCCAGTGGGGTGAATCACCCTGACACACAGTCCACTCTCACAGAAAACTCACTCCAGATCTGAGGGTCGACTCAGAGCTCAGGTTAAACATCCTGGGTTTGAATTAGAGCAAGTCATCAAAGGAGATTCAGTGACACAGAGATAGTTTCATGAATCTCTGGAAAAACCCTTGAGGGTTCCTGCATCATTTATTTCACGCAGGACATGTTTCTCTGCATCTGGAGCTTGTACTGCTCAAACACAGGAGAAAACCAGTGGTACTGTGATGAGGGCTGATCACCACCTGCCCTTTAGCAGGACATTTGGGACACAAACTGAAGTCAAAGACACTTACCCCAGCAGCAGGTCATCAGGGACTGCAAGAAGAAGAAAAGGCAACATGATTTTGCTGAATTTCTCTCATGTGAGAAACATCAGCATCACAGGGAGGTCAGTGTCTCCCTAAGGTACCCCCAGAGGCCACACAGGACTGCAGGGCTCTAACCATCCTCTCTAGCCACCAAAAGAGCAACAAGGAGCAGCAAACTGATCTGCTGTGGTAGTGCTAAGGCACTTACCAAGTACAGGAATCACAACCACAGGCATTAGTTTTAAAAAGAAATGCAGAAGCCCAAATGTGCTTTCTTTTACGATATCCTACTTTTAAAAGCACACAATAAAAGGCCTGAGGCCTCAACATCTCACTCTGCTACTTTAAGAAGTTGGTTAAAAATACATATATTGTTTTCCCTAAAGTCTCTTGGCATGAGTTGAGAACTCTGGCATTAAAACTTTAAAAATGTTGTTCTTTTCCCAGCACAGTCTTGCAGGGCGCCACGAGTTTATGGCTTTCAGTGCAGCACACAGAAACATCATGTCTTCACTTACTGGAACTTCCTACTGAGCTGGAAAGTTGCACTTAAGAAAACCAGTCTGTTTGTTGTAGCCAACAGCTTAGGCTCTGCTTGTCCACTCTGATCTTTCTGTTATCACCCATGGGACACTGTGTGCTATGTTTCTATATCCCACTAGAAGATCTGGAATTTTTACTTTAAAATCCTTTGTTCCAGCAATTAAAAACTGTGATTTGCAGTGTTGGTTTGAATTTTCCAACTTTATTTTAATTCTCCAAAGTGATTGATCAGTTTGTTTGCACAGCTCTGTCCCACTGTGTCTCTGTCGTTCTGCTTTAAGGAGAAATGCATCTTTAAAGGAATGCTGACTTCTTTTTGGATCTCCTCTAACCTGACAGGAGCCACATTGCAAGTGTGCCAAAAAGCTGTCACTGGGGTCACCCTGACAGTTTAGACACGAAGTGTCTGCCCATTCCTCACTACCTGGATGCTTATTTGGTTGGGTTTAGAGCACTTAAAAACATTCCTTCAATCATTTTCTTAGGCATAGCCATTCTGTGCTGCTTACCAAGTAAACACACACATTAATATTCTCTTAGCCCAGATTACAGAACTGCATCAGCAATCCACAGTGCAGGGAAGGTAATTGTTCCTAACTAGCTGCTGGAATTGGCTAGGATTTAAGTGTTGACTTCTGCTTGGTTCATTCAAGCAACGGGAAGTTGCTCCATGGCCCTGGGAGCACCAACCCACTCCCTCTGCCGGTCACTCAGGCAATGCGACCGGGTTTATGCAGATCGCCCTTTCGACTCTAGTTTTGAGATTAAAATTAAAACCAGCAGTACAAAAGGTACAGCAAAATTCCTGCCCAGATGTAGGTAAATTATCAGCGCAACCACACCCACCAGAAGCTCTAAGAAGCAGACTACCTTATGTACCACATGTACCAAAGCAGCGTAAATTCTGAATTTGACTTGGAGAAGGGGCTGCTCCCCGTTACCTGCGCTCCACGGCCCTTTGTGTGGGCTCCAGGCACAGCCCTGAGGCACCAGGGGATGCAGAGGGTGCAGAGGAGGGACCCTCATCACTGCCTGAGCTCCGACAGTGGCTTTATCGGCCCTGCCTGCTGAGATTGCCCTGCTCTTCCTTTACATACCGTGCGAGGTCTCCTGAAAAGCCTTTCTGATTTCCTTCAGAAGCTCTTCTGCCACTGCCGGCAAGGTGCTGCCCATGTCACTGGCCCCGGGCCCATCCCTGGAAGTGAGACAGGACAGGAGACAACGGGACATCACCCAGGTGTCCCCACAGCCCGGGAGGGTCTGCCCGGGCAGCGTCTGCCCCTCTGCAGCAACAGGGCTCAGGAGGAGCATCCTCAGCCACTTCTGCAACGTGTTTTTAACCCGCTCCGGGGGCAGGGGATCACCGCGAACACGCGGGTGCCCCTCGGGTGCCCCTCGGGTCCCACAGAGGGGCGGGCACAGGGGGGGCCGCGCCCGGAGTGTGTCCCACCCGCTGTCCCAGCGTCCACCACACTGTCCCAGTGTGTCCCACCCGCTGTCCCAGTTTCCACCACACTGTCCCAGTGTGTCCCACCCGCTGTCCCAGCGTCCACCACACTGTCCCAGTGTGTCCCACCCGCTGT
>JAWWMP010000050.1:3867744-3930806 GCA_035047865.1 Dendrocincla tyrannina | reverse complement strand
CACCGCCCGCCCGCGGCCCCCGCGCCCACCCGCGGCCGCCCCGTCCCCGCAGGTCTGTCGCTGTTCCCGCGGGACGCGGAGGAGGAGGAGGAGGGCGAGGACGGCATCGTGCTGCTGCTGAAGAAGGCCAAGGTGAGGCGCGGGGCCCTGCGGGGCAGTGCGGGGCTGGTACGGGCCCGGCCCCGGCACGGAGCCCCTGTTATTGACCCCTCTGCACTGTCCCCCCCGTCACTGTCCCCCGTCACTGTCCCCCGTCACTGCCCCCGTCCCCAGCTCAGCGTGGCCCGGGGACAGCTGGCCGAGGCCGAGCGGCTCCTGCACCGCGCCCTGCGGCTGTCGCAGCGCCAGGACAACCGGCAGGCCACGGCCTACACCTACAGCGTGGTGAGCACCGGCACGGGCCGGGAGGGCACAGGGCGGCACAGCCGAGCTCGGCACTGCTGCTCAAAGGCGGCGCTGAAAAGAAACCCGTGATACGACTCGGTCTGCGGGTTTGGCCCAGGTGGGCACCGAGGTATCGCCACCACAGCTGAGATGTCAGCATTACCCGCGTGTTCATTTGTCGCTCCCTGCAGCATTCTTACCTATTCATGACGTTTCCCATCACTTCTTAGCATCTATGCATATCCTTCTAAGGTCTCTCAGGGTTTTCACTGAGGGTCGTGGTGGCCTTCTCTCTCTGGAGCCCCCAAAATTCTGTGACCTCCTTGTGAATTTGCATTCAAAAAACTGACTGGGTGTTGCCTCGCTGGCTGCCTCAGTTCCCCTCTTCACTGTTCATCACTTGGCCCAGCTAGCTGTAGTTTCTGTGTTGTAAATACTGGCAGTTATTGTTACGTCTCTAAATCCAACATCACCACCTTTGTGGAGCTTCAGCACGGTTTGTCTCTTCCAGATGGCAAACGTGGCCTTCATGCAAGGACAGCTGGACAATGTGAGTAACTCTGGTTTTTCCCTGAGTTTTAAGATGTGACATCTTGTGCCACATGCCGAAGGTGTGGTGTGTGCTGGGGCAGCTGCAGGCAGAGCTGTGAGCCAGAGACTTCCTAGCGCAAAGCAGAATAAGCTGCCTTAGGACTGCCAGTCCCACAAGCATGTGGTGCTGAGAAAGATGCTCTCACAGTCAAATTTTGAGGTCCAACATGGTGTGCAAGAGAAGGAATAGTTCTTACTGTCAAATGCCACAGCTGAGATTTAGATGGCTGTTCAGGAGAATCTGGGAAAGCAGACACAGGAAACACCTGGCTGGTGCAGCAGTTCAGTGGGCTCTGGTCAGCCTTCCACTTCTAACTAGTCTTGATGCGCAATGGCAATGCTACAGATGTGAGACAGTTCTCTCCGAGTAGTCTGCCTTTGTTTTGTTTGAAGTGCCATCATTCCTCAGTATCCTCTTCAAAATTCTCGTTTCAGGCAGAAAAGCTCTACAAAGCAAGTATGAGCTACCTGCTTGCAGGGGACACGAAGGAGGTATGTTCACCTGGGAAAGGCTCCCAGCTGGCAGCCTAAGTGTGGTGCACAACTCTTTAGTTTGTTTCTTGTGCTGTAATACCTCTTACTGGATATTAGCAATACTGGTTCTGAGCTCCGCGGCTTCTCAGGAGCTTGCTGTAATGGATGGAAGCTCTAGAGGCAACAAGAAGGGGATTTTTAAGGTCTAAACTCCCTAACAAAGTAATGTTTCTGTTGGGGAGGGGCAAGAAGAATGACAGTTGCATTGTGTGTCCTCCTGGCAGGATGACAACGCGATCCTGGAGATGTCCCTCAAGCTGGCCAGTATCTACGCTGCTCAGAAACAGTGAGTTCCCTGCTAAAGGCAAATTCTGCTTTCATCTCTGCTTCACTGTGGCCAAGCAGAGGCTCTTTAAGGACAGAATGTCTGAAGCTTTGACCTGACAAGACACCATCAACACAAAGGTTCCCACACACATGATATTTGCCTGCCCACTGTTGGGTAGCCCTGCAGCTGCTGTCAGGACCAGCCCAGCCTAGGGCAGAAGCAGCCCCAGAGAACATTAGTCTGAAATCCACACCTCCCTAGGCAGAGGCTTCTCAAACAGTTGGTGGCTGGTAACTTGTAGCTTCATTTTGCAGCAAAGCCTTTGCATGGCTGGCCTGAGTTGGCCTTGTTGGGGGAAAGGGGGTCCTGTGCACCTCCTGGGTCCCCTTGCCCATGGGTCTAGAGCAGGGTCATGATAAAGAGAGCACTGAGGTTCTGCTGAAGGAGAAAATTTGCCTCGCAGGCCCTCTAGAATGAGGGATTGAAGGTGCTCACATTCACCCCTCAAGGGATGGAAGGAGCTTTGCTTTACACTTTGCAGGGACAAATTAGCTGTAGCTGGCTACCAGTTCTGCATCCTGACCTTAGAGGAGAAGATTGCCAAGGAAAAGGACTTGCCTGAGGATGTCTTACCAGGTGGGACTGCCTCATCTGCCAAAGGCTCCTCATTATCCTTTCTCCACTTCCATATCCTTGGTGTTGCTTTCCATACTGCCTAAGCACCACCTGCATGTCAGTCCATTGTCTTCACACTGCACTAGTTTTGTGCTCTTGTAGGATGGAGACTCGTGCTTGATCCTGCCCAAGTGCCCACGTCGGTGCTCTGTGTTTGCAGCTGAAGAGAAGGCCAACACCCGTCTCCTGCTGGGGATGAGCCTGGACTCCTACGCCCGCTACCTCCTGAGCATCAACCAGCTCCCCGCGGCCCAGAAGATGTACGAGAAGGCTCTGCAGATATCAAGTGATGTTCAGGGAGAGACCCATCCACAGGTGACTTGTACTACAGTGGCTGGACCACTAGAGAAGGCAAGGCTGATCTCTAGGGAATCTCTGAGTAAGGCTGTTCTCCTGCCAGGAAGGACGAGCATGCAGATCTGTAAGACACTTCTGTACTGACACCACCTCTGGGAGGTGCTGCTTTTATTAGTGGGACAGGGTATGAGTGTGATCCTCCTGCTGCACGAGTCTTGCTCTGAGGCTTCCCACTTCCACCCTGCTGCAGACTGTGGTCCTGATGAATGACCTGGCAACTGTGCTGGATGCCCAGGGGCACCACGACGAGGCCTATTCCTACGTGAAGAGGGCAGCAGAGCTGGCACGGGAGACTCAGCACCCCGAGGAGCACATGGTGCTGAATAACCTGGCAGCAATTCTCATGCACAAAGGTCAGTAAATAAATGCCCAGCTTGTCACTGTGTTTGTGCTGCTGCAGATCCCTCTGTTGTAGGATTGAGCTGCAGGGCTGGCTTTGCAGGACTAGTTTTAGTTTAAGCAGGTCTGACTTTGTGAAGGCAATTCAAACTGAATTCAGCTGCTGTCCCAGCAGGCTGCTAAAGGGTCCTGTTTGCCTTGTCCTGTGTGTACAGTAACTGGCTCCAAAAGGACAGGAGACATGCATGAGATTTGTTTCCATGAGATGCTGATGCAGCGCCATGTCCAGTCATCGTTGTTGCTGTCCAGCTCTCACAGTTGGCAGCACAGCAGGGTGTTTCCTGGACCCCCCCTAGTTCCTGGTGTGTTCCAAGCAGTCCTTGTCCTTTGCACGTGTCAGCTTCAGGAGGGGACTCTGAAAACAGGTGATGCACCTGGGTAGCCAATGCCTCTTTTCCCTCCTCCTACAGAAGACTTTCTGCAAGCAAAACAAGTGTACAGAGAAGCTCTCAAGCAGGCACAAGAGAAGGGGGATGTTGCTTCTGTCCAGCATATCCAGGAAGAGCTAGCTGAGCTGGCCAAGAGGAGAAAGGGCTCCAAGTAAGTTTGGCCACGGAATCCAACCTTGAGGTGGCCAAGGGCAACAAGGGCTGGTCAGTACAAGCAGCCTGGGCCCAGCTCGGTGCAATTCTCGAGGGGAAGAGCAAGGAGGAGTTCAAGGACTGCTTAACAGGAGGGGCTGCCACTGCCTACAACTTAGCCCAAAATAAAGGTGTGAAATCTTAACCCTGTGAATCTGTGGAGTGGTCTGTGGCTGCAGTGACCTACGGTGCTAGTGATGTAACTCTGCCTGCCGGCAAAGTGCAAGTCTGGCCTGGCATTCATACTTGCAGTTCAGTGAAGGAGGAGTTGTTTGCTACTCCTGCCTGCTCACAGAAGGATTCAGTTTCAAAACATGGCTGGACTAGGGCAAGTCATGGAAAGGAACGGGCAGGAATTGTCTCCCTCTTTACATGCTGGGCAGCACAACAGAGGCTGCACTTGTATCAGGGCTGCAGTTCAGTGTGTTTGAGCTCCAGGAGAGCATTGCCCAGGCTGTACCTGCACTGTGACAGAGCTGTAGCTCCGTGTCCTTGCCTGAAGATCAAGGGTATTTCTTCAAAGCATTCAGCATCCCAAGATAGAACATGCCCTCTCAGGGGAGGGGTGAGACTGTTACCAAAACAGAGCTGTTGTCAGAAATACACCACTTGGCTCCCTTACCCCAGTGGAGAGCACACAGAGTGCCAAAGCTGTCCTCCTTCCTTGGATAGGTCAGTGTTAGAATGCTGAGGCTTCCGGGTGGAAAAGATGGTATGTACAAACCCAGCTTTGTCAGCTACACCTCTTCATGTGAATCAAGCATGAACAGCAGCTTTAGACACCAGAATGTTTCAGTTCTGCTCTGCCAGGAAGCCTAATGTTAAAGATGGAGGAGAATTAGACCAGAAATTATCAAATACATATTTAGTTAGGATAGCAGAATTAACTAGTTCTGTCCCTAACCAAGCATAATTGGCACCTCTCAGCTGTCAGAACTTCAGCTGGTTGGTACAACCCTCACTGTTAACTGCATCATTATTAGTTCACTTACTGTAGCAGCTTCAGCTCTGCTGAACTGTGAGCTAAGAGGAGGCATGTGGGTCTCCTAGCGCAGAAGTTCTTAAACCATAGACATCTTTGTTCTCAGCAAGCTAGGAGGCAAAAATGGCTGCACTAACAGAAAGGCTCTGAGACATTAGAGCCAACCTTGTTGAAAGTCCTGGGTTTAGTTTGGAAGTGGCAGAGCTTGGAGAGCAGCAGTGTCAGCAGGGAGCCTGCAGCACCCCTGAGGGCAGGGTCTTGCTTGATGCTGCAAAACAAGAGGGAGACACAGGAAAAGCAAGTGGAGAACTGATCCCCTTTATTGATTGGTCTGAATCCAGAAGTCACTGTCTACTGAAGACATCGTGTGGAAATTATGATGCATGGGTTTTTCAAGTCTTAAATGATTTCATATCAGAATCACGAACCATATCAAGATGAAAGCATTGTGAAAGCACTGATCAGAAATCAGGTAAAAATTTGTAGTAAACTACACTTTGTAAACATGACTTACAAACACCTTCCTGTTTGAAACAGGGCAGATGTAATTCCATACTTGAAGATTACTGGAATTGTGGTAAACCCTAATTTAGGCTCTGGAGAGGTTTTTACACTGGAGAGGTTAAAACTTCGATAACAAACAAAAAAGCAGCAACATTTTATGTGCAAATGCCACTCAAGCTGTATCTTAGGAGAAGGTGACTATCCTACCTTGGATATCTTGCTGCTGCTGCAGCAGTAACATGAAGCTTTGCCATGAACATGCTATACTTACTGTACAGGTAGCAAAGACATTTGTCTGTACATGCCTCTTTCACATTGTATTTGTTACACTAAGAAAGTGAGAAAAAGTGAGTTTAAGAATGGAACTTAACTCTCCACTCCAAATTTAAATCTACAAAAAGGGTAGATCAACTCGTTTTCCAGTCTATGTTGCTGTGGGAACAAAAAAGAGAGTTAAAATAAGAGCAGCACAGGTCTACAAACAGGATGAAAACTTCACTGCTTCAAGCCAGAAGGGTAAAGGATGGGAGGATGAGAGAAATCTTTCTTAGAGAAAGACTGCAAGGAGATTTAAGACTGCCAACGGATCTACTCTGATGCAGCGTTTTAAAAAAGTAGCAAAATAATTCTGTATTTTCAACACAGTGTCAAGTTTCCAAATGAGTTCCTTTGGATTTTTTTGTTTCCCCACACCTGTGGCAAAAAGGCTTTCCTTAAAGGACTGAAAACAAATTTGCTCTTGGTAAATAGTTCTGTGCTTCTTCCTGTTTGTGACTGGACCATCACAGTCCCTCCATAGGATGCAGAGCTCACATGGCTTAAGGTTACACACTGCATTACACCTTCCATACAACGTATCACAAATACAGCAGGAAAACCCAAATATTTTCACTGGGAAATAACTTCAAGGCAAAGACTCTGCTGATCAATGAGATGCAAAAGCAGTTTGGAATCTGACAGACCACGCCACCCCCAACTCAGTGCTATCTGTAGATCAGTCCTTCTACCCCTGGAAGATTTAAAGTCGCTTCCTGAGGTCAGTGCAGCATAAAATAAGATACTTTTGGAGACTGGATGTCAGGACACCCGTGATGCCACTAACCAGATGTACATGAGCTACAAGCATATCATAGCAAGCATGGACAGATGAGTGATTCAGGAGACTCTCCTAGTACCATATACAAATTTAAAAATAAAAATCACCCTAACAAGTATTGCACACTTCAGGAGTTAAGCCAAGCATTTGTAAGGACTTCCACCAAAAGCTTGCTTACAGGGACAGGGACTGGGATGCAGACTTCAAAATGATTATTACATAAAGATTTTAAAATCAGATTGGAGGAGGGTAAAAATCACAGTACCTATTTCAAACTGGTCATAACAGAAGCCAAATAGTTGACTCACATGTTGCTTGATTATTCTATAAAAGCACTTTGTTTTATTTAAACTTGGGATGTAGAGGTTTTTCTTCTTAAAGGATTTATCAACCCACCCAGAGC
Source organism: Dendrocincla tyrannina (assembly GCA_035047865.1). NCBI lineage: Eukaryota > Metazoa > Chordata > Aves > Passeriformes > Dendrocolaptidae > Dendrocincla > Dendrocincla tyrannina. The sequence goes on along the minus strand of JAWWMP010000050.1, from coordinate 3,924,032 downwards.
CTCTGTTCAGAAAAACCATCTGCTGTGGTTAAATATGACAGTAAAATTTAGTAGCCTGTTTTGACTGCATACAATGCAGAAACAGAAAACACTAAGATAGGCTTTTGGGGCACAGTTAAAATTCCCAGTGTGCATAACAGTGAGGTATGCCTCCAGAAGCTGTTCTTTTTGTTTCTTTAACCTTTTAAAAATGAGCCATAACATACCCATGCAATAATATTTCTGCAGTGTTGCTAAATAAAACCAACTGCACCAAAAATTTACAATGTGGCAGAATTTAAAATTCAAAGAAATATATCATCTTATTCCAGCGAACCGGACTATGTTAATGTACAGAATTCACTAAGGGGTCAGTCTTAAAAATCAACATTTTCACAAGAGCTCGAACACCACTGAGAAAGTGTGTCTAGGGGGAAAAAAATGGTATAAAAGCACAATGCCTGCAGGGAGTGGCACGGCATTAAGTGGGCAATGACGGTTGGGAGGCTGGGGTTGTGGTTAGGCTAGGCTGAGAGGGAGGCTAGGGTTATGGAGAGTATTCTACACTGGAGAAAATGCTTAAAAAAAATTACAAAATGACCCCCAAAGTTTAGGCAATGATTTGAACATAAGTACACCAGATACTATAGCAAGGGAAAAAACACTGCAAAAAGTACTCTCTATTTACAGAAGAATGATTTAAAAGACATTATGGTTTTCTTTACAAATAGATGTAGAGCAGGAATAGTCCACATTTTTAAAAACTCTTTACATATTTATCTTTAGTAAGTCAACCTCCTCGCTGCCAACGCTCCGACGCGCGGGCCGTGCAGAGGGCACTGACGGGCTCTCCGGCCACTCCTCGGCGTGCGGCCCTCGCTCTCTTGGGAAGTCTCTGCGGGCACAAGTCACAAAGAGCTTTCTTTTTCCGCCACACCAGTGCAGCGCAGCGTGCCCAGCTCAGTCGTCGCTGTCGGACAGAGTCTCGTACTGCGCGGAGAGCAGGGGCGCGGGCTCGCGCTCCCACAGCCTGCCCTGCGCGTGGCTGCTCGCCTGGCTCATGGCCGGCGGCGCGCAGGCCAGCGAGGTCGGGGGGGTGCTGCTCAGCATCCTCATCGTCAGCGGGTTGTACGGGAACTGCGTTGAACCTGCGCGAGAGGCAAACACAGCAGCTGCTCTCAGAGCTCGGGGGGAACCAGGCTGGGTTGGGTCGTGACAACGAGCACAAAAACCATTCAGAAACTCCTCCTTTGGCCGCTCTCCGCTGTCACAGTGCCTCGACCCCTGAGCTTTCTACAGACACCTGGGCTGGTTTGTGGAGTTGGAAAGAACCCCATTCCTCACCTGTTGATGAAGGCCTGTCTTCCCAGGCCCACACTGGAGTCTGCCTGTGGTAGTCCCCTTCTGAATGTACAGATGAGACAGAAGAAGGTCTTTCAGTTCCCAAATACCCCTGCCCAGGAATCGGAGACTTGGACTTCCTGCTATTGGACTTGCCGACGAGCTTCTGCTTGCTGACTCCCCCTGCTGGGAACAGAAGTTACACTGCCTTTTACCTCCGGCTGTTAGAGTCTCTAAGTTATCGTCCAATGCACCCTGGTCTCTCCTCCCCATTCCATCAGTGTTGTCACAGGCTAATGCTCCTGAAGAGCCAGGACTGCAGGGGGAATGCAGACACCACCCCTGTCGCTTCCAGGGGAAAGACAGTGATTCTTCAGTGACATCAAGTTTATCCAAACCCTTGATTTGTTCATTTGGGATATTCAGGAGCTGCAATAACCCCTCACCTGAATTGGGTGATGGATTGGCCTCTTCCCTCCGTGTCTCGTTGCTCGGCGGTACCGCGGCCCCGGAGCCGCCCGGGGCGACCGCAATGGGCTGTGACATCACAACTCCGTGTTCCTCACTCTTGTCATCAAAGTTCCCCATCAATGCCTTCCTAATAATGTCTTCCAGACCCAGGTTACTGGCAGGATCTGCAAAGGAATGACCCCTAGAACTGACTGCACCTGGGAGAGAAAAGAACAAACAGAAAGGTGGGAAGGGAGGCAAAAAAGTTATCTTAGAGGAATTACAAAGGGATGTGGGAAAGATTTTCGAGAGAGGCAGAAAAGGGAAAAAACCAAAGATGAGGTTTTTTTCAATGCAAAGCAGCTCACAATGGCTACAGGTCAGACATGGCAGCAAACACATCAGACTCTTTGCAAGAGGGTAAATTTTACTCGTTTTGTTGTTGCTGGGGGTTTTTTGACAGCCAGGGAAACTGAGCATGCTGGTTGTGACAGCATATGAAGTAAAATCTGCAGCTGTTGTAAGAGCCAAGACTAGAAGAATATGTCTCTCATTAACAATCCATACTAATTTGCCTTATGAAGTGTGATACATAGCAACTATTTATTCCAAAAGCTTGTCTTCCATGTCCACTAAGGGAGACCAGTACTTTCTCCATTTAAAAGACAGGAGCAGTGTCAGAAGGGGCACCCACTGGCCAGAACTGTGTAAAGTCCCCCTGTGGTACAGCTCCACAGAGTATAAATTTAAGATATTACAGTGGTTTACTTTTTCTGAAACACATGTTGTTTCCTTTACTGAAAAGCTTACCTGAGGTAGTGACCGCTGGCAAATTGAATATTTCAGTCCCTGGCTGAGCAGTTGCTGCAATTAAAACACAACATTTCACTGAGTTTTTCAGTACTGTTGATCTCTAAGTGATCACTACTAGCCCTGCTGCACAAGAAAAGAACCAAAAATATGTTTCTAGTATCATATTCCTCCCTGTCAGTGTCCATTCCTGAAACTGAACTAAAATATGTTGTTTAACAGACATAATCATAAAGGCCAAGAAAACCATTCAGTTTCAGGACAGCTTTCCAAAAAGGAAAACGTGTAATAGTTAATGTTGATACACTGCAAACTACACACACGAAGTTAATTAGAATAATGTCAGGTTCTAACAACTTTCTCATTAATTACGTGCTTTTCACCTCTGAAGTGTTAAAAAGATTAAAAGTCACAGTCCTACATATAACAGCATTAAAAAAAATTCTAACAATCTTCTATGATCACAAATTATTATATATGTGGTTTATATTCATAATTTATATTCCTATTATTTGAAACATATTCAGGTGAGGACATCTGTGGATGGCAGTCACAGAAAGCACAAGCTGGAAAAATGGAGTGAAATGGCAAGTCCTGCATACCCATGTCAGAGTCACCTCCACCAGAGGAGTTCAGCTTCCGAAATATCTCCTGTTTCTTGGACTTTACCATTGGTGAGGTGTTCTCAAGCTTGGTGAAAAACGAGGGCAGGTAACTGATGCTGCCTGGAGAGCGAGAGTCCGTCCTGCCAACACCAACACGTGTCAGAGAGACAGAGCAGTGAAGATGCACATTTAAATCTTTCCAAAAGCAGGAAGAACAAACCACTAACATTACATGGACACCGTGGTGCTCAATAACTGTTCAAGCAGCAGTAATCTGGCAAATAAGTTCTGACTAAAATAACCCAACAAACAACTCATACTTAAATTTAAAAATTATGTAAAAATAAAGCAAAAAAGATTCTAGGTTTCCTATGCCCAAATGGACCTCTCTCAAAAACACCTCAGTTTTACAGAACTGGTCCCCGTGAGGAGTTTTGTTCTAACATCTTCCATCAGGTATGTGACAGAACACACTGCCTGCACCATGAAACTGGAGGCAGAACATGAAGGGATGACCTTTCACTCAGCCTTCCCACAGCAAGTTTGGGATGTTAGTGCAAGAGGATCAACAGTGATTAACAACTTGCCTGTGGTACCAGAGGAAGGTCACTTAAACAGCTCTTTAATAAAGACACTGTTTGCAGCACAAAGAGCCAGAATAATCTTTTCTGAGTCAGTTTTACACGTACCTCTGTTCAGTAGGCTCAGTTCTTTGGGAAAGCAAAAGAACATTTTCCTGTTTCTCGTGTACAACCGGGACCTGAGGTGGCGAGATTGGCTCGTAGGGCTCTGAAGAGACGTGGCTCCTCTCTGGAGATTTTCCAGGCCTACACCCATAATTCAGACACAGACAAGTACTCTTAATACACGTACAGCAGTAGTTAACTCAGGTAATTGTTCCCCAGTTGCTCCATAACTATTTATGTCTAGTTACATGTTACATGCTTTAGTCTGCTTGGTGACCTCAAAAAGAGGACTATGAATTGTCCATAACGACTCTGATAAGTTTTAAGGAACTAAACATCTTCCCCCCTCTAAAAACTGGACATTAAGCAGAAGTAGTGGAGGGAAAACAGCTATAAGTTATGTTGTGGAGACAAGCAATTGTATGAGACAGATGTTGCCTAAAAATAAGGCCAAAAGGTACCCTTACTTCTGATCTCCATCAAGATTACTGCCCTATTTGATATAAATATCCGACCTGGGCATCAGTTAAACTTGCAGTCAAACTGAATACGTGCATTACCTCGCCCTGGCCTTGTCAGAGAGGTTCTCAGGGGACACTCGGGCCCCTGGGCGCTGGTGGTGCACAGCCTGTGCCGCAGCCTCGGGGCTGTAGCGGCTCGACGCCTTGGCCCGGCTGCAAACGGGCGCTGGAGCAGGGCTGGAATTCTGAAATGTAGTGGTGGGAGGCTGCAAAGAGGCCTGAGAAGCTGCCTGGTTTCTAGCAAAGTCTTGTGTAATAATTTGCTGAATGTCACAAAAGAAAGAAAAGAGAGAACTCGGTCAGACATCGGCCAGAGTGTCGGTATTCATGAACTAGATGAGACTGATTGCAAATATGAATTCAGACACGATATTTCATAATATCCTCAGATAAAACTAATAATACCAGAACTGGTATTATGTCCCAAACCCATACATTTTCCTAATCAAAACATAACCTTCCCCATGTGCAAAGATGCAAGCAACTAGACGTACACAGATATGGTCAGCCAGGGTGATGAGGCGGTGTGTCCTGGGCACGTGTGCCATGCCCTCTGCCTGGGCGCCCGGCGGGGGCTGCTGGGGGGACGGCGGCTCCTGCTGGCTCCGGTACCGGTGAAGGGGCCCCTCGTACGGCCGGCCCGGCTCTGCTGCTGGGGAAGAACACGGCAGTCTGCTGAGCTCCAGGCTCTGACACTTCTGGGCTCACACATTTAAAACAGGAAGAGTTTCTGCATTAGATTTTAGGTGTCCTGTGAGATAATCGCCTTTTCCTCCTTCATACACAGGCCCTGCAATTTATACTAGATAATGAAACTCACTCCACAGTGCAGGTGACTTTCAGCTCATTTCTCACCTGTAATACTTGGAGCATCACTAACAGGTAAACAGTTGTGGGCACCAACACCACCATGCATTAATTTTAAAGAATATGTTGAAAACTTCTTATGAATCAGCCACACTGTAAAGGAGCTGTTTAATGCCAAGTGTCAGTTCATTTGCTCTAGTTTTTCACTGTAACAATATACTTCCAACAAAAAAGGTGAGGTAAAGAGTCACTTAAATATTATCAGATATTTTAGATATTTCAAATAGATAAAATAATAAGATATACAGTAAGAGATGAATAATAGATAAAAGATATTTTAAATTTTTATGAGTTCATGGAGCTGGTAAATATAAGCAAGGTAACGGGGAGAATATTTGCACATACAGATAAACTTACCCTCTGCCTGGCTTGGTTTAGGTGTCTCTTGCTGATAGGGCTGTAGCTTTTCTTGAGCAGGTACAGGGGAATTTGCAGGACTAATCACCTCAATGGCATCTCCAGGAGCTTCATACCGGTGGGAGGATACTGAATATCAAGCAAAGGTTGTGGGAGAAGGTATAAATATCACAGAAAAGTTTTGTTGCCCGTACAACACTGGTGCTTCCCTTAAAAAGGCACCAGTGAATGAAAGTCAAAACACTGTCTTTTTCTCATGATAACCATGGGGATACAAACACTTCCATAAAACAGTGTTTCAACATAAACCAAGTAATTTTCAGTTTCCTGACTTCTGATAAGGTCACTCTTATGACCCTGCATTTCATGCTGCAGCATGGAATCTGAATAAAGCAAACAACTCTGATTTTGCAAGTCTGGAGTCACTATATGCAAAGACTGTATTTGTCTATGAAGTGTTTCTGCTGTGCAGAGCTGAGTACTTTATCATTAAACATCCGAATCATTTCACATCTCATTCCCTAAAGAGCTAAGACAGACAGCAAAGAAGTAGATAGTTACTAAGATACGTACAACTACTGGAAGAATCTGAACTTTGAGAGCCCCTATCTCGTGCATCCTTGTCTGAAGCAATCTGTCGAGTGATGATCACATCTATGAAGTTAGCAGCAGTAATTGTGGTCTTTCCTCGAGTTCTCAGCTCTTCCTCGTACCTGGATTTAGGAGGAGGTCCTTTCTCTTTACCAGCCTCTGAATAGACTACTGATGAAGACTGTCCCTGGGACTTGCCACCAGAGTAATTTGCAGATGTATAGGGGCACTGGACAGGCCTCTTTTCTACCTCCAGTGTCTTCTGTTCCATCTGCTGCTGGTCAGTAACCACAGCTGACCGGCGCCCCATGTTCTCTTCTATCCTGGCTCCCTCGTGCTTGCTCTCTTTTGCTTTGGCCACTTCCATCTGAGGAGCAGAGGCTGCAGCATCCACCAGAGCTGCAAGGGCGTCAGCAGCCGTGTTGTAACGGGATGCTGGTAACCCCTGAGTAATGGAGGGGGCTCCGGGGGTGAGCTGCCTGTTGGGAGCATTGAATACTCTGAGTTAGAGCACCAAAGAACTACAGCCAGATCATGCATGCAAGAAAACAAAGCTTTTGTGACCCTGGTGAAAATGCATTGCATCATTTCTGATCAATCCAAGAGCAATCAGACAGTGGTATATCCTTAACCCTGTAGTATTTTCCTCAGGCTAAAAGCACCTTTCAATAAGCTCAAATATTAGAACAGGTCTCTCTGCAAGAGTAACTTAAAAACATACATGATACGTAGCTGAGCAGCAGGATCCAAAGGTGTGATCACACTTGTCCCATTGGTTCCTTGAAAAATACTGGGCCTTTGCTGCAGGATGTTCTCCTGGGTTCTGACTGATGGGGACGGGGACCGAACGTAGCCGTGACTGCCGGGTCTGCCGGGCTGCTCTGCACCTGCAGAGCACACAGGGCAGGGCAACAAACAAACAATCCATGGATTATTCTTACAGCAATGCAGAACTGTGTATCAGTGCTGTCTTCTCCACATCCCTTCCCAGTTACCTCCCCCACTCGGGATGTGATGGAATGTGTAAGGGTTTAAATGGCAGCATTCTGTTTGCGTTGCTCTAGATGACATATAAGTTATGCCAGTGGTAACTGGGATTCACTCCTTCCCCAGGTACTACATTGCTCTGAGAGAAAGTTCCAGAACCCTGGTACTGGTAGAAGTTGCAGCTATGACCAGAGCCCTGGGGAACAGGAACCTGCCTGAAGCACAGACTGAAACCAAAGCGTGCAGCCTGTCAAGAAGCTGGTGCTCCCAAGAGTGGCTACAGAAAACGAGCAGCTCCAGTTCTAGGAGAGAACAGACCCAGAGCAGCCACAGGCACTCACCTGGCCGGAGATAGAGTTCAGCAGGCACTGAAGGGATTCTCTCCCTCTCCCGTTCTCGTTCTCGCTCCCGCTCACGTTCCCTCTCCCTTTCCCGTTCCTTCTCCCTCTCCCTTTCCCGTTCCCTTTCTGCATTTGCAGCTGCAGAAGCTGCCAGGTGTGTGGGGTGTCCTGGAAGGTCCACAAGGTACAATGAAGTAGCAAAACAAAGATACAAAAGTGAAGCATCATTTGATGTTAACACTTGTCAATATATTCTGCCTTCCCCTTAGAGCAAAATTTTCCACATACATTTCCATTCCACTCAGCACTATCCACTTACCCAGGAAGACAAAAGCTTAACATACAGTGACAGTAAGAGGCTCAAGAACTTTATACTGAAGTGGTTCCTATACCATTAGAAACTAGACGGCCTTTAGACCCAAATTCCACCCTTCAACAGTGTAAGATGAGGTTAGTGCAAATAAAGTCCTGACTGAATGAGGCAAATTCTGAATTTGACAACAATCCTACTGTAATTATGCAGGATATCACCAAAAAACTTTTGCTATCCAAGTGAGAAGTGCATGCAAAAAGCATTGCCTGAGAAAACATCAAAAGATGGCAATAATGTAAGCTGAATCAAGATGGCAAATTATGTCAGCATGTCAGACAATCACAGACATCAGCAAACCACAAGAGCTCTTACCTGGTGACAGAGAAGCAGGATTGTAAGGCCTGGGAGGGAAGGTGAGCTGGGTGCCAGGGATATACGTGATTCTCTCCATGGGTGGGGTGCTTGTTCCTCCAGGGTGAGGCACTAAGATAGTGGGAGCCATATTGTTCAGGTCAATAATGCCTGTTAGGAGACGACACACATAAGAATGGCCACTCAAGGACAGACCACTGGTCCACAGATCTTTATGTCCTGTTCATTGGTAACATCAGCAGTGAATATTTAGTGGAAAAAATGTAAGAATTAGGCAAGTGTAGAACGGTATTCCAGCTGCTTACACTCTCTTAGATCTGGCAATCAGCAATTCAGGAACATCCTAAGTCAGGTTTTATATTTGTAGCACTCCCTTTTAATTGCCCTTTGGAAAAATACACTTCACCTCTACTCAATAATCCCATCTTTTAGCAATTTTGGATATAACCCAAAAAAATCAGCATGGTTTCCATAGACAGTACCCTTTAAGCTGTTGCTTTTGCTTTCTTTTTGAAGAAGTTCTCATTTTGATATAATAGTCTTTTCTCAAGTTTGAAGATGAACTAAGTATGGTCCTGACCATCAATTTAAATGAGCATACACCAGTCTGGCTCTTGAACTCTCAGTATTCCAGCCTTCCCCTTAACAACAGGAGTTACAGACCTAGTTTCCCTCCCTATGCACCCCAGGCAGTTTGCAAAGGAGCTGTCACACATCTCTACACACACACTCGCACGTTCACACCCAACCCACCGACCCACGGAGCGTATCCAAACAGACAGCGAAGGAACACCAGGAAAGAGGAAAGACAGGCCCACCTCTGGCCCCTGCATAGGGCAGAGCCAAGGTCTGCTCTCTGGGGGACAGCCCCCTGGTGACGTCGGGCCGCAGGTTGACCTGCATCTGCTGCGAGGTGATGTAGTCGTTGAGGATGGTCTGGCGCGTGTTCTCCATGGCGTACAGCTGGTACTGGCTCGGGTAGCCCGGCGTGGGTGACAGCTGCCTTTGGAACAGGTAGGCAGCAGCAGCTGGGGGAAACAGGGCAAAGAGAGAGTTTAGGGGGCAGCAGGAGCTGGGGGAAACAGGGCAAAGAGAGGGTTTAGGGAGCAGCAGCAGCTGGGGGAAACAGGGGCAAGGAGAGGGTTTAGGGGGCAGCAGCAGCTGGGGGAAACAGGGGCAAGGTGAGGGTTTAGGGGGCAGCAGCACAGAATCACTGAATGCTTGGAGGTGGAAGGGACCCACAAGGGTCAGTGAGTGCAGCCTGTAAGTGAATGGCCCATAGAGGGATTGAAGCCATGAGCTTGGTGTTATTAGCAGCAAGTTCTAACCAACTGAACTAATCTCATTTGATTCTATAGCAAATGAAACTTTCAGGTGTTTATAAAGCTTCAAAGAGAAGTGCTATCGAGTCTCTCTAGCTGGTGCCAAATGAATTAAACCAGCATTTTTAAAATGATGTTTTATTGAATTATGCACTGTATGCAGACAGAAAATGCTAAATAATCCAGATTGGAGAGATGCATTAGAGATGTTATTAAAAATATTAATCCTGACATTCTGAACATGTGAAGGGCTGAAATACCTAAAGAAGGTTAAAATATCTCACATAAGTAGATGGATAGGTTAAAAGGAAGTCTGTTGTATTTAACATCACCAGGGATAACCTGATAATTCTTCTGGGAGAATGAATCATAGTCCTGAACAGAGGACTTTGACAGAGTATGTAAATTTATATAGAATTATATAGATTTATACTGTAATTCTATATAATTCTATTCTTTAATTCTACAGCCTCTTCCACATCCTTCTTTGCATAACTTCCCTGAGAGCTTTTAATGTATTTCACAAGTTCTTATCTAAAAACACTGTCTGAACTTTTTAATAAAACAGAAGCAAGCTGACACCTCTGAAAGGAACTTACATTATCATACCATACTAAGTTTCCTGGTTAGATACCAAACCACAACAATATATATTTATAACCTTATAAATTATATCTGGCCATTGGTAACTGCCTTTTAAAGGCATCCTTTCTGTGCATCAGAGCACACAGTATTTCTAAAACCTAAAAAACCCAACAGCGATGTATTTACCAGGATCCAGAGCCCTGTGAAATGGCATAGCAGGATCTAAATGAGGAGGGAGGTGACCCCTATAGACTTCAGGAGTTGCTCCTCTGTGATGGGGGTCAAAGGGACTGTGAGCCACTACAGGATCGACCCCTGGGACTGGGGATTTTGCTGGCACACTCTCCCTCTGGGTTGGAGTGAGTGTGTTCTTCCTTTCATGATTTGCTGACTTCCCAGAAGATATTCCAGCTAAAAGCAAAGAAAAGCTCAAATTAACAAAATGCCTATTTTCCATTGAAAACTCAGCTGTAACTATACAGTGGCTCCCAAGGAACATTCTCAATTACCCTGCAGTCTGATACAATAACTCACAGAGAATATTTTATATCCCAAAATATTTCTGGTGAAAAAACTGTATTGTAAAACTAAGATTGCTTACACTTCACTATATTGTCCTCATCATGTAGACACCTCTAACTCAGGAATAGCTTCTGCTCTTAAACATCACCCTGGTAGGCAACACTTTCACAGTGATCCATAATCAAATCAAGACTGAGACTGAATTGCCTTCCCACCTCCACATTACAATAAGGCCAATTTTCATTTTATTTCAATTAACAGTTTAGAGCCACCTTCCAAACGGAGGGAAGCCAATAGAAGAAAAGAAAGAATCGACTACATAAGCCAGTTTAAAATTAAAAAAATAAACCCTTTTGCCTTACCCTGGATGGGAAAAACGTACCCTCACTAACTCTGTTCATCATCGGGGAGCTCCTGGACATTGGGCTCTGATAGTTCACAGGTGTCCTCCGAGCGTTTGAATCCTCATAAATGCCCGGGCTCAGCTGTGCCTTGGGAGGCTCGTGCAGAGTGGACCTGAGCACAGAGGGCCCCGAGCTGACCACAGACGTGTGGCGGGAGCGCACGGGCTCCCCGCCCTTCCCCTCTTCGTACTTCCCTCGCTCCACCACCTTCACGGGCTCTGGCACCATTTCCAGCTGGGGCATCCCACGGGGGAGCTTGCTTGGTCCAGTGATCAGAGATTTGACGTTGTGTTTGATGGCAGACTGGCCAGAGTTGCTTTCATATTTTATGGGTGTGCCCTGAAGAGGAGAAAAAGGTCAGGTAAAGCCATCTTGTCAATGTTGAACCGTTTTGTTCCTGAGTCTGTGAATCACTGCTGGAGTGCTTTTGGTATTCACCTGAGATATGGAGCCCTCTATGATTGGCCTGGTTGTCTGCACCATCTCAGGAGTCTTGCGACTCTCTTGGCTTAGCAGGTCCTGCCTTGGGATCTCATGGATGGAACGACCCATTTCTTTGATGGTGGTGACTCCATCGTACGGTTTCCCCTTAGTAATGGCTCCTTCAAACGTCCTTATGGGAGGTGACTCCCTCTTTATCTGTTTAGGGTATTTCAAACCTTCTTCAAAACTTTCAGCTGTTGCTCTTGGTGTGCCTTTTACAGAAAGAAAGGGTCACATTACTGGTGTCAGTAGCCACTCAGTCTCTCATAGCAGAGGAACTAACTCCATCTCAGAATACTGTCTATGACAATAGACCGTGAAGACTAAAGAATCACCACAAAAATAATACTGAACAAATGCTCAATATATTATTGAAAGCATCCCAAATTATTTCAGATGCTGAAATAAAAGAAATAGCATACATCTTCAGAGGCCTGGGGAGTTGCTAGTGTCCATTTAGAAAACAGAAAGTGCTAATTATCAAGTATTCCTATGAAAAAGTGTATTTTCCAATAAGAAATAAAATGCTATGTTTACAGACTAGCTTTGAACAAAGCTTATCAGAAAGCTACTGATTTATGCTCATGTTTCATAAAATAAGCTGGATCTTTATTGTTGCTACCATTGGTAATAAGTTTTAAGGTTCAGAAATGCAGACTTTTGAGGATGCAATTAATGTTTGCTTCCAAACTTGCAATACTTACCTTGCATTATAGAGCCAGACAACACTGTTCTCTCCTTTAGTTCAGCGTGTGGGCTCCCCCGAGGCAGAGCACGGCATATTAAACCTAAAATTAACATGAACATAATTTAGAGAATTAAACAAGTGTTAAAAACCCCCTCCAAGGCAACAAACCCCTCCTCCTTACACGTTAGAGATTGTATCTGTACCACGGCAGTGCCCAGGGGGCCAAGCCTCAGTGTGTCAGGCATTGCAGCAACATGTTATACACACCTCCTGTCCTAAAAAATAATCTTTCACTTCAAGGATTTGTTCTATTGCATTCTTGCAAGTTTTAACATATTCAGAAAACACAAGGTGTTTTTTATAATTAAGCTTAACCTTTGTTCCAAAAGCAGTCTCTGCTTTTCTTACACTCCACTTTCCTTGCCTAGAGAGGAAGGTGTTCATGATGGAAAGTGGAACAAAAAAGAAAAAACACCCCAAAATACACCTCAGCATCCCCCAAATTAATCAAAGTTCATCTTGAATCATCACATTGAACCAAAGCCTCAAAACCTCATAATTTTATACAGTTTGAGGAGAGAAAATATGTCAGTGATGAGATACAGCATAAAGGTATCAGAGCAGCTTCTCCTGTGCCAGAAAAGCCTGAAAATGAGTCAAATGCATCAGCAACTTAAAGGCAACACTGAATTTCTGTATACAGCCTGCAAACCTCTTATTCTTATTGTTCCATCTGATGCACATTTACAAAAACTATCCTATCCTATAAGGCCACCCAAGGACAGGACAAAATGTACTTAAGGAGTAAGACTCCATGACTGAGGCATGAAACGTTTTCTTGCATTTGTATTTTTACAAAACAATCAGAAAAGTTATATAATGGCCTGACTTGACCTCTGCAGGCGCTGTTGACTCCATTTATTGAAACACAGTGGTAGCAGGGCTGCCCTGAGGCAGGATGGGGCAGCTGAGCAAGTCAGAGAGGGTTCCTGCAGGAATGCAAAAGGTCAGGCCAGTGTGATCCCCAGTGTCTCTGCCAATGTTTAACTCAGGGGCGTGTCACAGAGCTGTGTGAGCCAGGGTCTGAGCTCTGCAGGACCTGCTGGGACTGGGGAGAGTCACTGACCTGTGTCAGAGGGGCTGAGAGGAGAAAATGCCATGTGAAGGACCTGCAGTTGTGGTAGCACAGCAGCAAAACAGGAAGGAAACTTGTACCTGCTCCAGGCCTGTTTGCAGCACACTTTAACTGCAGTGTTGTCGTGTGGATTTGGGCAGTGGCGTGAGATTTAAATTTCACTTCTCTTTTATCTGCTCAGTAAAAGAATCTCAATGCTCCTACATCAATGCAGGAGGTTTAATAAAAGATAAAGCACCTTGAGGGCAGCTGTTTTACCTTCGAGCGGCGCAGACACCGGAGACTCCCGCAGAGACATCCCTTGCTTTATATTTCCCTCCATTGTGTCGTAGGTTCTCTTCAGGCCAATTTCATGAGCAGTTCTTGGACTCCTCGTCCCTTCCCGGACATTTTTAATAGCTGGCAAAATGTACAGGAGTGGGGTTGGCAAATGTGGGCAATGAGAGAAAGGACACAGGAATATCACATTAACGAGACAACGGGTCATGAATACTTTAACAACACAACCTCAATATAGTATTGTGGCATTAAATCTCAATCTTAAGATCCTTTATAGTTTGTCCAAAATACATTTATTCAGTCACTCGTTTATCAGGGTTTCAACTGAAGTTCAAAGTTAAATGTAACATTTATTTTTCTTTTAATACAGGTGATTTTAACCTTGGTTGTTTAACGTTTCACAATAAAAATATTCCATGACAAATAGGAAATAAATGGCAAAGAAATAGTTTATCTACATTTTAAACACATAGTACAGGAGACCTTTCGGAACACAGGCCCAATTTGCAAATCACTAATCCTCACACCCTCCAAACCAGCACCCACCTGAGTTTTACTGAGGTTTACACCCACCCACCTGGAAGCAGAAAAAGCAGGAACACACCAGCTATGGATTATAAAAGCAGAACCTGCTGCAGCCTTGGCTTTGCCCAGGTACAACATACGAATACTCACCATCATAAGACAAAATATGCCCACTTTTGCCTTCATAAATGACATGGCCTTTGGCTGCAGCCTCCTCTCGGCACTTCTCGGGGCTGGTGTCCTCCGTGGCCAGCCGGGTGATGGTTCCCTTGAGCAGCGCGTCGGCCGCGATGCCGGGCTGGGCCAGAGCTGGGGTACCCTGTGTGCAAACCACCAGACAGCACTCACAGCAGGCCGTTCATGGAGGGGAACAGGGAGCAGTAAAAGGGGAAAAAAACCCCAAAGTGTTCAGATCTAGTATGGCTTAAAACTTCTGCCTCTATTATTAGACACTGAACCTAAATATGAGTAAGATTATTTGTAGGCAATTTGCTACCTTGTTAAAAAATACAGAAGGAAGAATAAGGAGGACAGTATTACCAAAGTATTTCACAACCTAGAACATCTACCCCATAAATACCATTTGGGGGGAAGATAACACATACCACATACTTAACGGTGCCACAAGGTTTTATTCTGTCCAGAGAAAGGAAACCTCAGTCTCAGTGCAGAACTGATGCTACTACCTCTGGAGCCAAGGGACCCCAAACCAACCAAAACAGCAGCATTTAAAAAATGATGAGATGAAAGGGCTTAATTTACCTTTTTGGCTTGAAACAGTATCTGCACAAGACTGGCTACAGTTGATTTTAGTATTTGAATTCAGGTGTGATGCAATTTTCATGAAAATTGTTAATGAGCCTTCAGTTCCATTCACCAAAGGCTCTGGGGGGTTTATTTAAAAAGTTTAAAGACTCATATACATGAAGATGCAATCATGGTAATGCTGACTTCAGCAACAGAGGGATTTGAACATCTGAGGGTATTTAAAGTCCTTTTTTCTGTGATATTAATTTACTTTTTCAGACAAGCAAACACATTCACAGTGATAGTTTAAACATGCTGTTTTGCTCCAGCCTTCTCAGCACAGGGAGAAATACCTGAGTTATGGAGCCTCTCAAAGAGGGAATGGTCTCAACAGAAACTTTACTGGTTGGAGTTCCTCTCGTTATACTTCCTTCCTGAATCGTTGTGGTACCTGATTTGAAATAACAAGGCATCCTGATAAATAAGAGAATAAAAAAAAATAGCCACTCTACTGAAATAATAAAACCTCTAGTGAGAACTGTTAGTTTACTCTAAATTTCAGGGGAAATTTCAGTTTAAGAACATGCATT
Source organism: Dendrocincla tyrannina (assembly GCA_035047865.1). Classification (NCBI taxonomy): domain Eukaryota; kingdom Metazoa; phylum Chordata; class Aves; order Passeriformes; family Dendrocolaptidae; genus Dendrocincla; species Dendrocincla tyrannina. The sequence continues at coordinate 3,908,532 of JAWWMP010000050.1, read as the reverse complement.
TAAGGCAGATAGGCTTTCCCCTCTTTTAACATAGTCCTTTACAGACTGTCCTTTACAGGATTAATTCAGGTAATTTTACAGATTAATGCTATTTAGTTTCTGTTCTTTTGATGGTTTGGGGTATTTCACACGTATTGCTCTGCATATGCTCTAGTGAAAAGCTTAGTTTTGAAACTGCCATGTCTTGAAACAGATATTTTAAAGTGAGCCATGGAGAGGAGGGGCCAGGTACAAACACACATGCCTTGGAAAACAGGGAACAGGTTAATCCTATAATCTTATGATACTTTTATAATCACAGAATAATTTAAAATAACACTTCAGCAGTTTGAGCCCTAGGAGTTAATTCTCTTGGTTCTCTCAGGCTCTGACAGTCTCCTGATCTGTGTGACTTTCTTTACCTCTCACCACACTTTCATGTTGTGCCCTGACCAGGAGTCCCTCAGGCTGGGAATTCTGACTTCTGGGGGAGAATTCTTCTTGTTTGATATAGGGCAGAGAAGCTATTCAGGAGAGGAAAAAGAAAAAGGTTGAGTCTTTAATTACGAGTCATTAAACAGTCTATATAAAACTCATGTCAGCTTCTCTTACCAGATTTGGCTGAGTCCTGCTGCCTGGGCAGCCCAAGAGATATAGAACCCACTGATGGCTTTGCAGTTTCTTGGGCATAGGAAGCTTGACTGTGGGATGTTAAGTAAGTGCCAGGTGTTCCCTGAAACGACCAATACATGTTAATTCTTGTTTCTGCAATGAAGATTCACATCTCTATTTAGAGAATGCTAAAACTACTATGATTCTGTCTTAAAATGCTACACTACCCATTGCCAAGTCTCAAAGCACAGAGCACCATGTCACTGGTACTCTGGAGATGCAGCTCACCTAAACTGCACATCCCCACCCACTGAATGGGAATAACTGCAACATCTTTTGTTTACTGAGGCACCTGTCATTCCTGGACTTTTAACAGTGGAATGTATAGGTAGGTCTTGAAGGTTAATGCTGTGACTCCATAGCCAAGCCCAAAGAAGCTCAAAATCGGAGAAAGGGCAAAAGAATTGATGTAACACAGATTTTCAAATAATAATTCTCTTACTTGTGAGATTGAGCCTCCCATGATGAAGGAAGGTTTTTCTGATGGCACACTTGTTTTGGAGGATGGAATGAGTGGTGGTGGAGGTCTGGTGGGTCTGGTTGTGGGCAGGCGGACTCCTTCAGGGATGTTGGTTATCACCTGGTGAGGTGCTGGCTGGAGAACTTGAGGGGGGAAATTGTACATTAAACACTGCAGTGTGTTTGAGCTCTACAAGCTGTTAGAGAGGCAAGGAGAGCAGAAATAGCACAGTTCATCTGACAGTTTCTGAGGGGAGTTGCCTCACAATACCAAATGCTGAAATTCACTATGTCCACGTTTTCTGTCTTTTTCCTGTTTTTAAAGCAAGTTCTTATTCTCTAAATAGAAAGCAACTGAGTCAAGTATAATCTAAGCTTCCCTGATTTTGTCTTGTCTTGCCATGACACTACACTCTGAAGGGAAAAGCAATAATCCCAGTTTCAGAATTAAGATTTGTCAGTTATTTCCAAGTTTTATAAGACATTCAGACTAATATAGAGCAGTTACAGACAGGCACTAAAGCCAAGGATAGCAGCAGCCTTCCCTTTCCTCAGCAACCCCGTTTATAACAAAGGCCACTCATGAGTATGACAGTACTTATACTGAGATGAAAAACTCTTGTAGACTTTTGTCCCTATGCTGTTCTAACTTTTCAGATCATCCTTTAATAAAATACACAGAAAACAATGTATTTTCTTGTGTTAATTCACAAAGAGTTCAGACAATAATTTGATCCTACATCAAGTCCAGCTTCCAAAGGAGGACAACACATGGCTCTGCTGTGTACCAATCTTTACCTGGTGGGACACTGTAGCGAGCTGTGTTCATCTCAGGCTGGGGAGAGGCTTTGTTGACTTCTCTTGGAGACAACCTGTAGGGTGATGCTGACCTTGTTGCTGTATTTTGCACTTGTGCTTCCTGTTCTATTCGCTTGACCTCAGCATAAGGCATGTAGGCCACTGGCTTTCCTGTAATGTTGAAGTTAAAACAAAGAGAAGAACTCTGTGTTAGAAACTGGCAGTCAAAAGGTCAAATTCACAGCACAGTTTTAATGGAGGGCCTACTCCAATGGCAGACATACTCATTAGGTACAAAAATAGTATTAAGCCTAATTTAATGTGTTCTTCTGCCTATACTTCTATATAAAGCTTTGAAAAACTCTCTCATACTTTCTGTATGTGAAAACAGTAAACGAAAGCTCCATTGAAAAAGACTTCATTTAAAGAAGATTCCTTTCCCAGTCCCGTGTACCAGCCAGGTTTCCAGGCAGGTTCAGCCAGCCTTGCTGCCAGTCACGTCTCATTCTCCAACGGGGCACCAGTGTGGCACAGGGACATAAACCATCACCATGGGCAGGTGCGAGGACACTCACCCTCCCACTCCACGCTGGGGCTCTTGGCAGGGCCACAGGGGCTCACGGCACTGCGATACTCCATGTCCAGCTGCTCCTGGCGCTGCCGCTGCTCCTCCAGCAGCGCTGACTCGTGCATGGCCTTGATGTGCCGCTGGTACAGGGCGTACCCGCTGACGGGGGTGCCGACGGGCACAGAGCAGGGGCTGCAGGACACCTGCAGGGGTGGCAAGGGGTTAACATCAGCGGCACCAGCACAGCCTCTCACAGAAGCAGCTGTCCAGCTCAATTCCCCCAGTCTGAGCACGGGTGTTTCAAAAGGTCCACGCCTGGTTTTGAGCTGTTAATTTTGTATTTGGTTCTACTTAACCAACTTCTCCCCACAAAATATGATAATAAAGCAAATTATATATTTCTTCATCTGCTGCATGATTTATTTTTTTTCTTTAGTGCTGTGCTTAGTTTTAGGGATAAGAAACACCGCCATACCATGGGTGGGATGACAGCAGCTCGGTGGTGGAGCTGCTGCAGGTCCATCTGCCCTTGCTTTATCGTGGATGACACCAGGATGGACCCAGTGGGATTTAACAGGGAGGGCTTGGACTCTCTGCTGAAGATACTGGAAAAAGAGACAGAAGGGAAAAACATCACCAAAAGTACCAAGATTAAACATATTACAAAATTTACAGGCAAAACTCTCAACTTCAAAAAACCAACACATTGAACATGCTGAACAAATAGCTAAAAAAATCAGACTCTTGTGTTTTGTCCTACAGCACATCTGGTAGAACAGGCAACAGATGTTGTGTATTTCCATAATACACAGAAATACCAAAATGAGTGTTAGAATCTCCCATACCAGACATTTGTCCATACAGTGTTGCAACAATACAACCTGCCTAATAAAGAATGCTTTGAAAAAACAGTATGGAGAGGAAGCACGAGATATATTTAGTCCACAGAAAATAAAGCAGCCTACAGCACTCTGCAACAGAGTAATTTCACATGGAGAGCCAAGACATTTGTGGAGAGATGGTGTCTGAAGAGGCAAGAGAGTGCAGAAACCCCATCACCTGCACTCTTCCAAAGACCACATGCGGAACATGACAGTGGATACTTTTGACATTTAACATCTCTCCCTGGTACTGTGTGTATATTAAGAGCAGGGAGAGGGAGGGGGCAAAGGCTCTGATGCTGCACTGAGGTTACACAGGAACTGCACCAACAGAATACTGAGAAGACTTCAAATATCCTCAGTGCTGTCAGCCATCCCCAAAGCACAAGTGGTTCCAAAACTCGATCACCACCAAATTTTGCCTTCGCAGACCCTTCTCTTGGCTTTTCATTAAAATTTTAAACCAGCAATTCCCTCTGCTGCACTTCCAGCAAAGAACCACTAGAAATTCTTTCCGTAGCAGAAACTCCAAACAAAAATGTCGCTATTGATGATAATTTCTGGATTGCTGTCAAGTAAAACCACTTCTTAAACTATTTCTTAAATATGTCAATATTTGAACACTAAACAATTGAACTCACCCTTGTCTGTCAGGTTCTCCATCCACCTCCTCATCAGCACTACAGGTGGCACTCGAATCATTGTCTGAATGGGATTCTTGTCTTGCTGCATTTACTTGTTGTGACAGACTATAATCCATTTCCTCAGGCTCTGACTTTTCCTTGGGTTTCTCCACCTCTCTGTCTTTGGCATCACTCTCTATTTTCACTTGAATATTCTCTGGTAGCCTCATTTCAGTCTCTACAGGTTCTACTTTGGTATGAACTGGAAGAGTAATCACAGGCTTAGCTTCCACTGGATGGCTTCTACTGTCAACCTCCATGGGCTCTTCTGCCTCATTGTTTATTTCTTCCTTAACCTGCGGCTCAGGGTTCTGCGTTTCAGCTGTTGACACACTTTGGGCTGGTAAGGAGGGAGATGTGCTGGCTGCAGGTTTGATGGCAGACTCTTGCTCTGCTGGGGCCTCAGGGGTTACTTTCCGAGCAGCACTTTCAGATGGAGCTTCCTCACTTGGTTTAGCAGGTTCTGCTGGAGTTGGAGATGGAGCACTCTCTGTATCAGAGCTATTTTCAGCACCTGGGAGAAAAACGTTTTGGTGTAAAGGTCCAGCATGAGTGAGATCTAGCACATTGGATCCATCCATTTTAACCTACCCATCTGCAAAACAATTCATCTTGACTTTTTATAGAAATGGACAATTTGCTGAGTTACACTCACACCCACTGCAACTCAAAAATACCAACAACTGAAAAACCAAATCCTCAACACTTAGTCATATTCTCTCATTCTTCGTTTAAGAATTCCATTGCCTATTGCTCTATAAAAGATCAGCCAAGACTGAATGATGTTTAGTGCCTATAATTATCAACAGTTGCAATCAAGAAATATATGTATAAAAAACTACAACAAAACCCACCAGATTTTGCTTGTCTGAAGCTTTACATATATTTGATTGACATATATTTGATTGATATTTGTTTCACCTTGTGTCAACACTCTAGACAACATAATCAAAGCATCTCAAAACAGTAAGAGTAGAATCTTTAGGCTGCTCAATACTAAAAATGCTTTTCCCCTCGACTGAGTTCCAACTGCTGAAACCCAGCTGAAAGGCAGCATCTGAACAGGACACCATGGAGTGGAAGCCAGAGTTCTGAGCACATAACTGGCACAAAGTTTAGGTTCCTTTCTGTGCACACGCAGGCTTCCTTCCCAGGAAAGTTACCTTCACTGTCTTCTGGGTTCTCTTCTTCATTAGATGCTTCAATATCTTCATCCTCCTGAGCTGACACAGTCGAAGCCACACTCTCACACTGTGACACATCTCGCTCCTCACGGGGCCTTCGCGAAGACTGAGCAAGACACAGCATTGACAATGTACTGAGAATGTGCAAGTGTTACTGCCTTTTACATGCATTCTCCTTTACCAATCTGGGGTTGCAATGAAAGACAGAGAATCTCTGTTTAGCCCAGACATTCACAAGGGGACAGTCTTCCAACTTCAGGCCAGCTTTTCCTGTTCCCAATCAAAACCAAGTTTGGGAACAAACCACTGTCTCATGGTATGTCCGGGGGACAACAGAACTGCTGCAGCAGACACTGTTGCTCTTCACCTCAGTGAGAGACAACTAGGATAACACTGCAGTTTAGAGGATCCCAACACACAGGATTCCACTTTAGATGCCCCAAACCTTTCAGTTCCTGGACTTCTCCCAGCCCTGCTGCTCTGTACAGTAAGGTCAGTGCCTACTGCCCTGCAAGGAACTGTTCTGCAGCAGTGATCTGAACATGCACAGCTGCTGGCATGTGCTGATGAGGACCGTGGTCTGCAGAGCACCAAGGAACTCCTCAGGCTTTCTACTGCATTTTAAAGCAAGCAGTGATGAGTATCACAGCTCAGGGAGCACCAGCTGCCCTTTCGAGGAGATTTATGTCACAACACAAAAAGCAAGTGGAAAAGGAAGCAAGTGATGAATGACTTCAGAGAGGTGCCAAGTTTTCCCCCACAAAACAGTCCATGTGCACTGCACTCACCTTCTGTTTGTGCTGCTGGAGGAGGCTGTCCAGGTTGTGTCTCCTTTTATAGTTGAAGTAGAAGTTCTTACACTGAGCTTCGCTTTTCGTCCCAACCATTTTGGCAATTGCTGCCCAGTTCCGCCCATGTTCCACCAGCCCTGCTCAAAGAGGAACCAATACTGACTATGATAAATAACTCAGCTACCCAAACCCAAATAAATGGAACAACAATGCCTGTGGGAAGGTAAGATAAACTGTTGTCCTTGAGAGAACAACACTGTGACAATGCATTTGATAACTGCTTATGGGGTGAAGAAAAGCTGTGCCAACCTGAAGGTTTGCTAATGGAGCCTTCAGCTTAACCCTCTGTTGTTGCCAACATGTGACACTTCTGCAAAAATACTGATTTTATGCATAAGAGTCATAGGTAACAGTATCTGCTAAATGCATAGGCAAGTTATAAACTACATCAGCTTTCCTGTTAAAAGAATGTCTTTTACAAAAATTTCTTATGTATCTCGCAAGCATGTTACCTTGAAAACTGTCATGTCAGATAAACACCTTCACATCTGTCCCAAAGTCTTCTGTGGACCAAGTTCAACATCAAACAGTTGTAAGTAGCCCACAGGAAAGAGAGAACACGAGTCTCAAAAAATGATTTTGTCTGTTCAAGGTGTTTGCTTTTTTTTTTTTTTCCAAAAAAATCAACAGCAATTTTCAAATTATTCATTCAACATAGTGTTGGCAAAAATCACAGCAACTGTATTCAGTAATTCAGCAAATTCTTGAGATTTTGTAAATACAAGTATCCAGAAGGGAGTGAAAAGCCTGACAAGCTTTACCTTTCTTAGCAACTTCCATTTCCTCCTCTGTCCAGCGGGATGTCTCCACAGGCTCTGTAGAAGCTGAGAGAGAAACAAAGACACTGAGCAAAGCCCAGGATTCACTATTATGGCACCAATTATGCATCCCACAGTCAACAAATGTATTTACATTATGGCTTGCTCCAGTCACTGGGGAAAGCTGCTCCTGTCAGAGGGAGCAGCCAATCTCCATTACACCAAGTCAGAGGTGGAAAAGGAACCACCACAGCCTCAGCAGAGGAAACTGTCCAGAACTGTTCTGCCTACAAAACTGTGATTAACTGTCTGTCAGGGAAGACTTGTAAGTAACTTAGATTTATCACTACAAATTAGTTCAATCCTGTTTCACTGACTACTGTGGGAAGCACTGCCATGGTTATTTACTGGTTAATGGGTGTCAAGAAATCTACTGTTCTTGTATTAACTGAGTCTCCAACTGGACAAATGGAGAAAAATGAAATAAAAAACCAAGTAAGGACAAGCAAGAGACTAACTATGATACAGTGCAAACTTTCATTGACTCCTCTGGATTTTATAAAATCCAGTTTAAATTTCTGAACAGCAACGACCTGCACCAGCCTCCGTTTCCTTTCCACCAAATCTGCCATTACACACAACTTGCAACAGGGACCCTGCAACGACTTCCACTGACAAACAACAGAAGTGGGACACTATAAAGTAACTGATCCACTGAAAAGCTACTTTGGATTTTCCAGAAAACCCCTCAAAAATGGTTAGGAAATAAAACAAACTAAAAGCAAAACCCACTACTGTCTCAGTCCAGCTGCTGACAAAAACCCACTGTGTATCAGCTGAGCACCAAAATCTCTGACGTTTACAGTTATACAAGAACTAATTTGCCCACTTTCTCTGTTCTCTAGGTTATTCAGAATATCTGAGCAGCAAAAGAGTGGTTACAAGCCCTAGAACAGCAGCTGCCTGTAAGTACCCCACTGAAGCACAAGGAGCAACAAACTTTGCCACAGCAGAGCACTGCAAGAAAAAAAACCTGCCCCGCCATCCTGGATAATTATTTACCAACCACAAAGTCTTCTGGTATTTCTGCACCACCACAAATTAGGTCAGCCTTTTCCAAAATACACTCAGAGATTGTGTTGTGTTTTTTAACCATATGAGCCAAAGTAACATTTTATTTTAAAAAGCCTCTTGCCATCTAATGCAAAAACAACGACTTGCTAAGATGCATTTCAGCTTATGAAACTCCCTGAAGTACTCAAATATCAGACCTACTTATTACCAATACTCTCTGTGAGCCACAGCCTGTAAGTCAATCTGTGCCACAGGCCCCTGGATCTGCACAGAGAGGAAAGGTGCTTCCCACAGAAAGGCTCAGCTGCCTTCTCTGCCCCTCACAGGGTTCTCACAGCCCCCTGAGCACACAAACACCACTCCTGAAGCCACACTCGGGCACTTTAACAGTCCTGCACAGTCACACAACCAGAAGCAGGGCTAAGAATAAAGTCCTACTGCACAGCAAACCAGGAGTGCAGCCCTGAGTCAGGGCAGAGCTGAGGGCCAGCTGGGTGTCCTGCAAAGGGTACTCACAGGGCTCTGGTGGGGGTGGCAGGGGCGGGGGAGGCTCCTCGGTGGCTGCAGCTGCAGCAGCGTTTGCCTGGGCAGCCTCATTCGTCATTGACCGGGTGATTCGGCCCTTCCGCCGCCCCTGGCTGTTGGCGGTTTTGCGGCCCCGAGGAGCCGCCTGCTCCCTTTCCTCTGGTTCCTCTGGTGCAGCTTCAGTTTTGTCCTTTTCTTTGGTATTCTCTCTGGGAGAAGTTAAAATATGATTCAGTCGCATTCAGGGAGCCATTGTGAGCAGATCTTCCTGTGTATCAATGCACATAAGAACCCCAAAACACCCCAAACCAAACTCCATGACCCCAAAAGATGCCCTCAGTGAAACAGAATTCCCTCACTGCCCACAACTTTGAGTTGCTACAGAGTAACACAGATGTGTGATATTATCAACATCAAAGAAAATATGAGCACTGTTATAGAACACATCAAGAAGCCCAAACTAGCAAGATACGGAAATTATTACACAAAAAATAATCCCATTGCTTTTCCCCCCAGTGTGATTAGGTCAGCAAGACACAGAAACGTGTATGTCCAAAAAACAATTGTTTAATGCACAAACCCCAACCTAAACAGAAACAGTTTTCAGTGCACATTTCACTGAAATCAGGCAAATCCTGCCCTGATCTTTGCACAAACCTGCAATCTAGAGGGAATGAATGCATTTCAGTATATATACACTTACTTAGATTCCTCCTTCTCATCCTTCTCCTCCTCATCTTTCTTTTCCTCCTCTTTTTTCTCTGATTTGTCTGATTTTTCCTCTTCTACTTTTTCTTCTACCTTTTCTTCTTGAGAAGGACGAGCAATCTGTTGCTGAAACAAAAGGGGATTTAGATGCCTTGATGACACAAAGGTGCCACAACTTGTACTCAGAGCAGCACAAGCTCTGCTGCTGCCCTCCCTCCCCCTTGGTAAGATGGTCACAGTCACTGCACAGGGGTCAGTGTAACAGTAGGATATCCCTGCCACAGCCCATCACACCCCCCTGCACCCTCAAATGGGACACACACGAGGCATGTCTGCCAGACTTCAGCAATCCCCTTGGCCACAGAATGTCCAGTTTCTGTGTATCAGCTGTATATCCTCAGCACCCCTCCATTTCTTTTCTCCTGTATGTCTCCTGCCCCACTCACATGTGATATTTTGTGTTATGAACTCCCTGGCAGTGCAGCTTGCACAGCATGGGCACACAGGTGATCGTGTACAGCAAGTACACTGGCTGTTGTGTGCCACACTAGAAATGAACAGCTACATTTCAGTAGTGCTTGGGCAGGTCTGACAGAGCAGTAAGAGGCTTGCTCCCCTCAAACTTTATTTTTAACTCTGCATTTCAAAGGAGTGAAACACGATATCTTACAACTTGGAAGCACAAGGTCTTGTAGCATGAAAATTATGACCAACTCCAAGTCATCCTCTCAAAACTGTTGTTACTAATTAAGAAATACAATTGTTATAAAGAATTGGGTCAGGAATTTTAGACTTACACTTCCAGTGAATTTACAGCAATAAAGTTATAGCCTAGAATGACTAAAAACCCCAACAAAAAGGTCTCTATTGAGATGCCAGTTTTACAAGCACAGTATGTGCTGTGCTTGTATCAATCAGAGACCCAGAGTACATGTGGCAATTCATGGAAAGACAAGAACAGAACCACAAGGACAGAGAACTCCAATACTGCTGTTCTAGGACTTCCTTAACTCAGATTTTACAATCCACTGGAAAATTTCCCAAAACAGTCTTTTCTTTTTCACGGAGGCAACCTTACAAGAAGTGCAGCAGGTGTCACTGTTTCATTCACAAAACTGAGGCTGAAATGGTCACAAAACTGACTTTTTTTGACATTTTAATAATGTGAACTGGAGCTGAAACCCCAAACACTAACCACTATCATCTTGCTGCAGATTATCAGCATTTAGGATGCTGCCATCACTTGATCATGCAAAAACTTCCTTCAAGCAAGATGTCAGAGACAGGGCTAAGATAAATTATTTCCATCGTGCTGGATAGATCTGCCTGGAAAGCAAGGAGTTAAAACCCTGCATTTTCAGGAGAAAATTAAAAAAAAAAAAGTATTTTACATCCAATCCATTTACAAAATAGTTGCTGAAAATCCTCTTCTTGCCTGGCTAACTTTACATCACCCTTAAAAATAACTTAGTTCTCAGTTTCATGGTGAATTCGTCGAACATGCAGAGCCAACAGGCCAAGAGCAGGTGAAACACAAACCTGAAAGCAGTCGAAGCCTCACTCAGCGACGTACCTGCACATTCATCTGCTGGCTAAACCCTTCCCTGGCCACGCCAGGGCACGGGCTTTAACCGGGGCCCAGGGCACAGCCCCCCCGGGCACACATCCCACAGCTCCTCGGCACAGCCCGCCCGGCCCAGCAACGTGTTTATTCCAGGAAACCGTGTCACTCTGCCACTTCAGCTGCCTGCAGCAGCGCTGCCCCTCGCCATGCAGCCTCCTAATCCCCCGGAGTCACCAGAGGTGATCCCCCGTCACACACACACACACACAGAGTTCTGTCTGCTCACACCAGTGCCCTGCAGCACCTGCTGCCCAGGGCAGGGCTCAGCCACACACTCTGCTGCCCTGCAGGCACTGACGGCAACACAGCCCTGCTGCCCGCTGGAACTTCACCAGGAAACCTCCTTTCAGGGGGTTACTTAAGGAACTCTCTACAGTCAGAGAATCAATGGATGGTTTGGGTTGAAAGGGACCCTAAAGATCATCTAATTCCACCCCCTGTCGTGGGCAGGGACACCTTCCACTGGACCAGGTTGTTCCAAGCCCCGTCCAACCTGGCCTTGGGCACTTCCAGGATTGGGGAAGTGAAAGCATCACATAGCCCAATTTTCTCTCAATTCTATGTTAAAAACTTGCTCTTCACTTGACAAGTTTTGGTTTGACATGCTTGTTTAGTCAATTCTGTGATATTCTAGAACAGTTTAGGCAACATTTTATAAAAAGTCTTTTCCAGACCTATCTGAGGACAAAACCACATGAGAATTTAATTAGCCTTACATCCCTTCTCACCCTTAGTCCAGCACTCAGCTTCTCTCAAGTAAAAGCCCCCACACTGAAACCCGAGCCAAGCTGTGCTCTCGACATTCTCTGAAGGATTTCACCATCATTACTGTGATTAATATCTTCTGCACTGCAATATTCCACTTGCTAATTTACAAAAATATATGAACTCTTAAGAGTTTAAGCTGGAGCACCTGTTATTGGCATGAGCCCATCCTGAAACACCTCATCAATCTTACACGACTTGTGTTTGCCAATCAGCAAGGAAGTTTCAAGTTGCTACTGAGAGATATGAAAAATATCAGCTTCAAACAAAGCTGGGGCACGGGAGGGGGAAGGGGGTGAGCTGCTTTCTGCAGCTGTAAGATAAAAGTGCTGCCAAGCCAGGCACTTCAACCCTCTCAAGGGCTTTTTTACTAGCTGTTAGAGATGTGGCTAATTAGTCATTAATAAAATGAAGAAATACAACTACAATTTTTCATGCTGCTCAATTCCTTACTACAGTGTTACCAAACATGCTAACGACAATACTTCCAAATTTAAACTAAATTTCCCATTTAGAACACCGAGAGCGTTTCCTTGAGTTGGCAAGTATCCCTCAGCCCCCTCAGAGTACAGGCCTGGCCCTCCCCTGCACCCTGACCTGAGCACACACTAAGCCTGTTGCATTGCCCAAAGTTTAGTGACCTGCTGTGGTACTCAATGTGGATCAACAACCAGCAAATAAAAAGCACAACTCTGCTAAAATTCAAAGAGCATGGAATCCAAGCTGAAGGAACCTTCAGTGCTCCAACTCATGTGTTTAGTTACTCACATATAAATCAGCATTCACACTTACAAAGTCAGGCAGAGCACCTTGGGCTTCCTTTTATAGTGAGTGAAGTTCACAAATCCATGCCATTGTGTCTAAAGCTGGAGCTAAAATCCTTCTGGTTTATACACGTTATTCAAGGAAAACAAGCACTTATGGATTGAAAAGCCCATCCAAACTCTGAATTCTACCAGTTCCAATATTCTAAAGTTTAGTAATGTGGAAAACATATTTAAACATCCAGTAATGGCCTTCTGAATCTCTCATAACTTAGTTACACTGCACTACAGCTGAGCCAGCCCCATGTCCTCAGCCTTAGAACACACACAGCAGAGCCATCACTCCACACGTGACACTGGCTGTGACCACACCAATCCCCCTTTCTAATGGAGCAGGAAACGGAGCCACCTCAAGTGGCAGCACTACCTGTGAGAAGTGCCCACAGTGCCTGCCCACACTGGGACAATCTTCTTTATTTCCATCTTCTTTGCATTTGCCACACCCCCAGACTCTAACTGCAATCTGCCCCATCACCAGCCAAACAACAACTCCCTTCTATTAAAATGCACTACTGGCAACATACAGCTTGTTTCCAGTCACGTCTCCTGCCACAGCAGCTCAAATCAGCCAGAGCAGAAGCCCCAGCTAAACCCTGGGCACAGGGACAGTGCCCTTGTCCCAGGCACTCCACAGCTTGTGGGGACAGAGCAGTCAGCCTGCCATGACATGACCCCTCTCACAGAACACCAGACCACGATGCAAAGGATTCCAGCACAACAGCAGCACAGCCCAGTGGCTGTTCCCACTGATCAGCTTATCACTCCAAGCCTTTTGCAGCAAGTTTATGTCAAACAAAATACATTTACTGGCACTCTCAGAAAACTTCAGACAAGCAGAATCACACACCCTGAGGTGCACTATTTCCTGCATTTGCTGATTTGCAGTGCACATTTGTACAGCCCCAAAGTTTCTTTTCTTCTTTTTTTGTTTGTTTTCCAATATCTACATTAATCCTGGGAGCCCAGCACACATATTTAAATACTGTTCTTTTCCACTCCCAAGACTTCCAAATGAATACTTCCTGAATCAGCAGAATTTTTCACTTGCATGCATTAAACTGGTCTCTTTCTTCTCACTAGGAAGTTCCAGTTTGACTTTGAGCCTGACCACCAAATAAGGATCACTATTAATTTCTGCCTTTTGACAAACACTGACATTATGAAGTGATTATATATTTTCCACTGTAAGTCACATGCTAAACCTAATTGCTGTTGGTTCCAACACAGGATTTAAGGGTGGATTCAACTTCAATGTCTATGGCAGGATCCTCCAAGAAAATGAATTGTCATATTAAAACAAGTAACAAACATGCAAAGGCAGAAGGTATTTCACAGGATTAGAACCAAGCTAACCAAGAACACCCTTGAGACCAGGATTACTTAAATTTTAAAACTGCAAGAATGTAGTAAAGGAAAAGTAATTATTTCCCCTGCCCTTGTATATAACACATTGCTATACTGGACAGTGAAACAGTTGTAAATATGAAACAATAAAATACCAACATCCAAGTGGTGAATAAATTCAACATACCTGGTTTCTTCCTCTGCGTTTACCATAATTCCTTCGCACAAGGGCTTTATAATTTTCATTTTTCTTGGTCAAATAATAATATAATACACAGTCGGGGACATTCTAAAGCGAAAAAGCAGAAAAAGGTTTTACTCCTATTGAAAAAATAAGTCTTCAGTATTTAATTTCTCTGAACACAAACTCTTCAACTCCTAGACTAAAATAAAACTAAGATTTGTTTTCTCAGCAGGGAAGTGAATTCATGCACAAACAGAACAAATATGCACAAAAGTACAGTGTTAAACACAAGTCTTATGCATTTCCAATATCCCTCAGCTACTCCTGCCTGCATGATGGAATCTGTACTACACACTCTGCATGCCTGAAAGCTTCTATTTACCACAGCACCTGCAGGGATTCAAGACTCTGATGTCTTAACAGATCTTATTCTCTATTATTTCTTACACCAATTCTGCCAAATCAAGGCCTAAAGACTAAAGTTAATTGCAAAGACTGAGCCAGCAGCAGGATCCCACTGACTGCAGAGCTGGAGGGCAGATTTCTTCGGTCAGCAGAGACTGATGCCCTGTCTAAGCATTTTCTTTCAATAAGAAAATGTCCAAACTGCAGGGCCATTTTCCTTTAGCCTTGCCAATAGTGTCATTTCACTGACTTCTGTTAGATGTTTGCACACACTGACTGTGTTACTGATCAAGTGTTAGGAAATGCTCTCAAAGCAGTAACCTTTTTTGGACTTAGTTTCTTTTTCTCAGGAAGACAAAATGATGCAGGGCTGAATGACTTAGATTTGGAAAGCTAGGGATCCCACCCTAGGCCCCACTTCCATTCAAAAATGTCTTACCTTTCGCTCCAGGTAGGAAGCAATTAGACCAAAGTTCTTGGGATGTTGGACAAACCTTTTACAAAACAGAAATTATTTCAATTTATCAATATGATCCACAATCAAACAAGCAAAGCAAACTTTCAAACAATCTGTTCCATCACAAGCCTTGCGTTTGCAGAACTGAAATTAGTCTAAAAAGCTCACTTTTCAAATGGTGCAGATTTAGAACTAAGCACTTAAAATTACCCATTAGCTGATATGAGGAGATCATGTATCTATTTTCCTCATTTTAATCCTACCACAGAACTAAAGCACTCTTGAGAGAATTTTGTATTTAAGGACTAAATGCATGTGAGCCTACTCTGTGGGAAAATAAATCTAATACTTTTGCAATATTTCTTACGTCCAACCAAGAACATTATCAAATTTTTCTGCACAAAAGCTCCAGCATTCCAGACTTAGCAGATATTTACTGTGGGCTTTAACGGGCATTTCAATACACTAAAAATAAAAGGTAAGAAAAGCCATTACTTTTCCTTAAAAATCTCTTTCTCGTGGTCGGTCCAGACGTTCATGAACTGCCTGTCCTTATAAACTTTCATGGGGTCCTCCATGAGGCCGTTCATGTTGATGAACTTCACCCGTCTCTGCTCCGCGTCGAACATCATGGGCGGGATGACCGAGAGCTGCCGCATTTGCTTCTCGTTATTCTGCAGGCACGGAGGGAAAGAGCAAGGGAACAACACCACAAGTTGCTACTCATGCTTACAGTTCTTGCCTTACAGGGCTCTCCAGGCACCCCACAGGACACAGTCACAGTTAGCTGGAAACCTCTTTTTGCACACTGGTGGAAGTTGTGGCTGCCCCAGTGAACACCCACACAGGAGCCAAAGCAAACAGCATTGTCAGGGATGAAAAACTAACATGGTGGAGGGTATTAGAAAGGAGGAGGCTTCACATGTTTGTTACAGATGTAAAAAAACTAGGTTGCAGCAAGCCTGGAATGAGAAAAATCTAGGGCAGATACAATTAGAAAGCAAAACCCGCAAAAGAGAAGAGAAGTATTTCTAAGACCTGTTTCAAGCCAAACTTCACACAAATTCTCTCAAACCATCCCCAAGAGGTTTCTCTTATCAGAAAAAGAAACCCACTTACAGAGACCTTTCAGTGCCACCAAAAGGACTTTAGCTGGCTGTGCTTCTGGAGCAGAGCACAGCCCACAGCCTCACCTCCTGCTCCGAGAGCCCATCAATGATCTCCGAAATCTCATGCTCACTTCTGGCAATGGTTGCTGAAAGGCCAGCCCCTCTTTGGCCAACTCTGCAATGGGGGAGAACAGAAGGAGGGAGGATAAAGGGGGTATTAGCTGCACCTGCAGATTTTGTACACCATGACAACCTTCAAAACTCCCTAAAATCCTATTTACCACTCTCTTGAATCAAGTGGGACTGTTCTTTCTGACACAGTCTGAGAGTACAAACTCTGCCATGTCCTGCAATTTCAAACCACTGCTCAGTTCTACAGGTGAATTTGCAAAGCTCAGCAGGAAGGGTGTGCTTGAGTCAACACAAAAACCCCATCAATTCCACTGCAAGTAGGTGTTTTAGATAAATTTTTTTAGCTTCTGACCTTTACACTTAGGAATATCACCAATATATCACATGTGGGTCAAACAGCATTTCAGAGATAACAAATCACTGCTAACTGGAGAGACAAAGTATCTGCATTTGCTCAAAGATTTAATGAACTAATCCATTTGCACAAAATGTGACAAAAAACCCCTTAGTATTCACATGGCAATAATGTTACAGCACAGGTATAGACAAAGATGCCATGAGAGAACACAAATATAATGTAAAGTTTGCAATTACAAAGACATAATAAATTCTTAAAGTGAAAACTTTTCATGCATAAGATGCTGTCCTCATCCTAACAGTTTCCTTCCTTCTCTTCTGAATTCCTCAAAATCTCACAGCCTTCACAGTATCTTGCAAACTCTCTGCTTTTCCCATGTTTTATGAAACAAGGTGAGGTAGGCAGATGGTTACAAGAGATGAGATTAAATCTTCATGAGGCTTGGACTCTAAGATGTATTAAAATGATTTCAAACATTAGATAAACAGATTTCAACACAACTGAATCAAACCTGACCTAATTCTCATTTAAAGCACTGCCTACAGTAATGCAGACAGAGTGAACTCTCAACTGAATTGCACTTCATTCCTTTTAAGACTCCTTGTACAATTCCTATCTAGCAAATGTTTGATAGATTAAAATTAAATAATAGGGATTTAATTGTCGTAGCTTGCATATTTCAAAATGCAAAAATGTCTGGAATAAAATTACCTTGCAAGTACAACAAAAGATCAGTCAAATTGTTCATTTAGAAGACAAATGGGTTTTGAGTGTGTAGGCTAATGAATACAGGGATCATGGAGCACAGGAGTAACACAGGCACCCAGTGACAGGAAAATACTGAGAATAAATCAGAGTGTCTGCCCAAAATGAACAGGCTCATGTGAAGGTGATGCTCCAATTATGTTCATTCCAACTCCACAAACCTCTTTCTGAGCACCACAACCTAACTAGCCTTTGCTAATTAGCCCTTTTCCTGTGTTTCTTTTGCAAGATAGGTTTCCAAATACTTCTAAAGATCTAAAAAGGCAGGGAACAATATAGAATCACTCCAGCAGCCCAAGAGGACACCAACTGGTGGGGCTGGCCCTGCTGCCCAGCTGATGGGGACGGCCAGCAGAGGGGACAGGTACAGAGATGTACAACAGTGGGCACATAAAGCCATGAAGATCCTTGGGCTGTGAAGTGACCCTGGAGCTCAGTGCCATGAAACACAGCGCAGGAAGGGAAGAACATGGCACTTTATACTGTATGATACACTGATATTCTGTCTTAAGGAACAAACTGATGAAAATAAAACTTGACCATTAAACTAGAGCATTCAATTACAACTCATTTTAGAACCTAAGAGCCAGGAGATATTTTGCAGAGCGTTTCCAATCCCTGCTCCTACCTTTGGAATCGTTCCTGCTGCTCCCTTTGCTTGCGGATCTCTGGGAATTGTTTCTCGTAGTACTCCCGTGTTTTGCTCTCCTTGGCCTTCCTGCGCGGGTTGTTCTCTATCCTGTCCACCTTCTTCTCCCACGCCTCCATCAGCTGGTCATAACGTTGACAGATTTTCTGCTCCTGGGAAATTCCAAAAGCAAACTTGAGCTAAGGCAGGTGCCCCAAGCGATGAGCACAGGGATCCTGGGCAGGCCCTGGAAGGAACAGGCACGTTTCCCCTGCTCTATCGGCTTCCACTTTGAAATGACACCCCCCCGATTTTCAGCACAGAGAGGGTGAGAAGTGGACATAAAAATGGAGATATTGAATATTGCACACTATTTCTTTGGTTCACACATTTCGATGGTGTTTGGTAACTGTCATTACTGCCTTCCAGGAATCTCTCATCATCTGGAGCACCAGGCTTTTAATTAGCGGAACTGAGTAATATTTTTAATTTTTATTTATTTTATTTTAAATATTTCATTGCAAAATGGGGCTGGAATAACTGCAGTACCTCCTCAATCTCAGCAATATGAAGGGAGCTGCTCCTACATAAAAAAGAATAGGACAAAAAGAAAAATACTTCATTACATTTTTAAGATGAAATCTTCCAATCTGATGTACAACCCTCTGCTACTCTTTATAACAGAAATGAAGATTGTTCTCTTTCTTTGTACTTTAGACAGTTTTCAGTCAAATAACGACAAACCAGTTATAAACCTGCAGTTTATTTTCAAAGAAATCAATGTTATTTTAGCCTAAGATCTTATTTTTCCAATCAATTTGGGAATGCAAGACAAGGATGCAGAGTGAGAACCAGCCACAAAAGCACAATGGCCTTACCCGCTGCTTCCTTGCATGGTTTCTTCTTTTAAAGAACAGGATCAGCTTTTTCCTCATCACCTGGTTTCTGAAAAACAAAATCAGGGTTAAAAAGGGAACTGTGTAAGAATGAAGCCCTTCAAAACTGCTCACCAGAAATTGTATCAATTGTAGAAGCCAGGTCATTACCAGGAATAACGTTTTCAGGGGCAGAAAACGGGGGAAATTACCAACCAAGTCTAGTTACCTAAACCACCTAATTCTGCATCCTTTTCAGAGAGGAGATTCTGGGAGATGGCTGGAATAAGCAACTGAGACACAAAAGATTCCAGTTTGAAGCCAAGTACTCTCCTTTGCCACAAGAGAGATAATATGCTAAAAATGAGTAAATTTGGTTGAAGTTATTATGCTTTTAGGGGGGAAAAAGACTCTTCAATTCAGCCCTAAAGAGTTTTACAATACTCTATTCAAGAAATAAGTACTTTGGAACTGCTATCCAAGCTCTATTTGACAGAGTGGAGAAAGAATTACTGTTTTTAAGAAAAGTTTTTAAAGGACAGCCAACTTAAGTTTTATGAGGATTTATTTTTATCTTTAAATTAAGAAGAAAAGTTAGGGTTTCCCTCTGCCTTCAGTACATTTACTTCATATCTTGTAAAACTATTTTACAACAAAGAAATCAGGAAGTTACAGGGACTGGAAGCTTTTAACCATGGTTAAAGCTCACACATTCTATTTGGAAAACACAGCAAGGCAAAATGTGAGTGGCTGTTTCTGTTTAGATCCCTCAAATGGCACGGTGAAGGACATGGAAGCACTCACGTTTTGATGTTTTCATGGTAGACCTTTGTGTCTGATGGTTGGTTGTAAAGTGGCTGCAATTTTGGATTAGAAAGATACACTCAGTATTTTTCAATGCACAAACTCTAAAAGTAGATGCAATATATTTAACAGTATCTTAGTATTCTGCCAACAGCATTGCTGAGATGCAGCAATCTGAAGGGACTGCAAGATATTCAACACAAAGGATAGATGTTGTTACTGAAAATTAGATTATAACTACTTATGTAAATAGCAGTACTTCATATGTTTATGTTTCAGACTGTTCTCTGAGAGATTCCAGTGTATTTTAAAAATGACATTTATGCAGCCCATGAACTCACTCAAGCCTCAGTTCACCAGGGAATTTGAACACACACTTCTTTTACACATAATCACAGAACTACAGCTGTTCACCACAACAGAATTAGAGCAACTGGCAACCCAGAAAATAGAAAAGAAAAGAAAAAAAACCTCAAAAGTTCACAACTTACCAGTTCAACTTTTGGACCAAGCCCTTCAAAAATCTTGTGAGCTTCTTCTGCTTTTTTCTGCAAATAAGATTTTTTGGTATGGTCTGAGTAAATCCTCTGGAGTTCATGTCAAATGTGTGTCTCACCTCCCTGCTCGCTGCTAACCCCTGCCTGACCACATGAGATCCTTCTTAACCTACTTCAGCAATGGTGCCTCAGCAAATACAGAAACCTGTACTGGAATTGTGCTCTGATCTCCAAGTCTGGAAGCTGATGGAGCATGAAAGCAGAAACTGACCTCTGCAGTTCAAAAAGAACATGCACTTCCCAAGTATACAGCAAGTAATTATAAAGAGGAAGGAAGGTATCCAGCAAAAAAGTTTAGTTAGCTCTGAAAAATGGAATTAAGAGAGTAAAACTGTCCAATTGCCAAGTCTGGGAGTGTGAATCCATGGGTACATATTGCACACAAAGTGGGTAAAGACCCCAAAACAATTCTCACCCTGCCTGGGGAAGGGCAGAGCAGGTTGCACAGAACACTTGGGACACAGTCCTACTGTACAAAACCTACTGTTGCTTTGCAGGGGGTTTTGACCTCCACAAATTTTAAAAATAATCTATTGCAATAGAAGTCAGCTGTTCCTCTGAACTACAAAATAAATTTGGGGAATTAAACATGTACCACTCTCACAGAAGACCACACCACTTTCAAAATCTCCAGCTATCCAACTCCCTAATCTCCAACTACCATGGACAAAAAAGGCAGCAAGCAGTTTGCTACTGTTGGCAATATTATGGAGCTCCTGCAATTTTCTCACCCCTTAAACAACACAAGCTCACAATTCACCTACACACTGCTCCTTCGTATCTCCATTCATCCAAATCTTAAGTGCCAGAAGTCAGAGTTTATAAAGAAAGCACAGACTCTTAAAACATAGGCAGCTTTTTCCCTGCAGCTCATTTAAACATAGAACCTTCAGCCAAACTTGTCAGAATTCATGTGAGGAACAGAGAATTCAACACAAATTTCTGAAGCATTTCTCATATCTACACACATGTTCATACCCATGAAAACATACATATGTGTGTGTGTGTGAATATATACCTGTATCTACCCATCTGAGCACGGGGCTCTAGGGGTGAGACCCACAGCTGTGTCTCCCTTGACAGCTTACAAGGCAGAGAGATCCCATGCCCAAGAACCAACATGCTGTGCGAGTGTGTTTCATTCCAAGAGGTAAATGAGCACTAAAAGCAGGGTGGGCAAGCCAGGAAAGCACGAGGAGCAAAGCTTGCCCTGGTGACCCCCAGCACAGGCAGGCCAGAGGGGGCCGGGCCACTCACCCGGTTCTCATCGTAGATGATCTGCACGATGCTGCGGTGCTTCTGCTCCACGGGCGGGGGGGACACGGGCCGCTCCGGCTCCGGGGGCTTGGCAGCCTCCTCCTCCAGCTGTTGCTGAGAGAGCAAAGGAGGGCAATGAGCCACCGCAGCCTGCTGCCCTCCGGGGCCACTCACCGCGGAGGAAGCACACACATCTCTCCAGCAGCGAGCACTGCCTGCCGAGCACGGCGCCTTCTGACAGCGGGGGAGTGAAACGGTTTCAATGCCCACAGGGACGGTAGCAGGACTATGTTCTGTACTACTGATAACCCAAATTCACTGGTTACAAGACTCACCAGTGTTGAAGCAAGACTTGTTTCAGCTTGACATTGAAAGCCACTGTCACTTTGTAATTTATCCTTTAACTTTAAACAAAAATATGAATTTTGGAGGACAGCTACACCAGACCTGCCTTCTCACAGAGAAAAGAAGCCACAGAACTGCCCTTCTACATGTAGATGTACAAGTGCCATCATTACTACTGTTTTATTGTTTAAAAAGGTACAAAAGTCCTCCCAACACTCCACACAGAATATCATTCTAAATGTACTCCACTGCAAAAACAAACCACTCCATTTGTACTAAAGTTCCAAGACTGTTCCAATACCAACAAGCAGAAAACTACCAGCAGCAAAAACCCACCCTGTAACACTCTCCCAGCTCCTCCTCTGCTGTGATGCACTTTCCCATCAAATAAATCTGGTTCAGCAACACCTTCATTGCTTCAATATCCTTCATCCAGGCCTGCCCCAAACACACAGCAAGGAAGGGGACCCTAGGGCTGCACCCTGCCACAGTCCTGGCTGGAACGTGCAGTTCTGCTGCAGAACAATCCAAACCCTGACACTGCAGCAGAATGCCATGAGGCACAGGCTCAGTTACTGCAACAGCAACTTTGTGATTCTTTTAAACTCAAATCACGTACAAAAGTGCACAAATGAACCTTCACAGAGATGCACAGGACTTGCTGATTTTGTGGAAAAGTGAACAAACAGAAAGATAAGCATCATTAACACACAGACAGGTACTCAGTGATATCCCTTTTTGTTTTGCTGCTGGAGGTCACTTTATAGGTCATTAAAATGCAGACATAATTAAATGTTTCCAGACCATAAAAACACACAGCTCCCGAGAGCTGTCTATTTGTTATCCTGGACCAACAAGTTAACAAATCCTACAGCATAACTCTCATTTCCTCCAGAGTTCATACTAGAAAAGAAAAGTAAAGCTGGCACTATTTCTATCTGGATCTTTGAAAGTCAGAAAAGGAAACAAGGACTTTGTTTTTGTCAATGAATAACAGATGCCTTAATTGAAGGGTGGGTTTACTTGGCCACAACAGCTACTGGGAAGGCAACAACTACTGCCAGCAAACGTTTCCTTTGCTTCCAATGGCTGAAGTGCAGTTCTCTGATGCAAAGCACAGTCAGGACTGTACAAAAAAAGTGGTATTTCCTCCTTTATTTCTCTGCCTTCTGTGTTTATTCACACTCCTCCTACTACATTTCCCCCAAGGCTGACCTTAGCTCCAGATGTTAGGATCTCTTGCTCCTGTGAAAGCAGAAGATCCAGGGACTTATGCATAAGCTCTGGTTTTGGAGATGCAGGCAAGGGACTCTCCCCTTGCACAGACTGCGAAAGAAGAAAGGTGATATCCTCCCCTCAGCCAGTAGGCAGCTCTGAAGCTGAAATTACAGTCACAGTGTCCTTATTGCACCAGTCATCTAGCAGCAGTTTCAAATAAAAAACCATCTATTGCTGCTGTTCCTATGTGGCTTTCTCCTACTTTCAAAAATGTTTAAAACTACATGATGTCAGACATTTAAAATGGCAAAATCGTACACGTAACCCATCTTTTTTAACTTCTTCTTTTGGTTCATGTAACCAAAATATTCACCACCAGCAACTGAAGTTTCTCCACACCTCTTTCAGTGGCAGAGAACCCCAGCAGCTGATAGCTCTGCTATGCTTACTTGCTTTTTCTTCAGTTTGAGGATTTGCTGTTCAACTTTCGCGATTTCACGATCTACGCGGTCCATGCTCTGGATCAATTCTTCCTTTGACAGCTTGGAAGGTGAAGCATTTTGGTCCTCCCCACAAGGCTGACCAGAAATTGGAGAAGATGGTCCCTCATGCTTTCCTCCATAAGCTGGGTCCTTGGGACAGCAGACAGGGTGGAAGATTGAGAGAAATCAGTCACACTGGTAACAAGGCAATGAGTGCTCAGTAATCCAACCAGCACCCAGGAATTAATAATTTCCAGTTATCTCTATCTCTGCTGAAAAGCCAAGTGGAAGTTTTAATAATGTTCTAAATATCTGAGAACTAACTGACTGTCCACTTATGATACTGTAATTTCAAAGTCCACCTTTTAAAAAACCACCCTACTGCAATATTTACCTTGAAAGTAAAATCAGATTTAAATGTCTCCCTTTTTAAAATATATCTTTATAAATGTAAACAGTAACTTTTCTTTTCAAAGGAAGGGTTACTTGAGAGTCACTACTCAATACTCTGCACATAAACTGATGAGGATATTCCTGAAGATAACCACGACCAGCTCAATAAAGCACATCTGGAGTTAGTTGTGGTTATGAATGTGAAGTTCTCTAGAACTCAGTTGCAATATATAGTATTTACCATTGAAAATATCCACCCCAAACTCAATTGTCCTAGATTTACCCAAAATGAGACAGTGACAAGCATAATAAGTGTTACGTAAATAAGCAGATTCATTTCAAATACTTAAAAGGGAAAAGGGGGTGGAAGGAAGTATTTGGACTATTCAGTACAAATGTTAATTACAGAAAAATGGACTTGTATGCATTTGCCAGCAGCTTTCAACTGAAAAGCAGCAATAGCTCATGCAGTGTGCTATAACCATTTCACAACTGAGGTTTGAGTGAGTTGAAGAGAGTAGTGGCAACTCAGAATTCCAGTCTCTTCACTGTGTTTGATGCAGACTACATGAAAAGAGTAACACTGACTCACAATCACAGCTTCTGATAATGTGCAAAAATAAATTTCTCGATTAAAGAAAGAACCTAAACAAATCCAAAAATTACCCAACAGAAAAAATTGATTAGCTCACTGCAATATAGAAAATTACACCTTCAGCACCATAACAGAAAGTGACTTTACCTTCTTAATATCTGCAGATCTCAGCCCTTCCTGCAGAGGATGCACTAAAGGCAACACAGTAGCTGCACTGACACGCTGAAAATGGGAATCAGACACTTGTTCGAGACGTGGTCGCTTCGATTCCAGTGAATCATGATCTGTCTGAGATGGACCTGGATGAAATTGCTGTTCATATCCAGTTCTCCTTTCCTGAGGCCTAATATAGAGAAGGGGTAAACTATTAAAATATAGATTCTTAATACAAAAAAAATATTCAGTGCTCCTCAACCTCTTCCAAATATACAGGAGATTCAATTTAGCGAAGCTCCTTCTAAATAGTAGGGCAGATAAATATTTTTAAATATGATCTTCAAAAATGCAACAGTTAAGATCCATTGGAAAAGAGAAAGTGAACATGAATCTTGAAAGACCCTGTTTAAAGGGCCTATCATTACAAACCCTAAAAGAAACTCAGCACTGCTACAACGATATTGTTCAAATCAAAGCTCTGATTCAAATCACAAACACCAAAAAAAAAAAATCTATGAGAAAAATACAGTACTATATTCCACTGAAGAAGGCCACAACAGCTCCATTATTTCCTTTTTGCAGTCAAATAATTTTTAAATACACACAGAATGCTTGGGATGAGCCATGAGTCTGTTTGGAACTTGATCTCTACTAAAATGCTGCTACATGACAGAAACAGTCATTGATTCAATGCATGAGTCATTTATAGGCTCCTCCTCAGAAAAGCACCAGAGCAGCATCACTCGCTGCTTCCCAGTGCAATGCACAGGACGGCCACAGAAGAGCCTCATATGCTTCAGCATCTTCCTGTGAAGTGCCACTGAAGAGATGACAGCAGTTTGCCTGCAGTCCAAACAAGCTTTTACCAATTTACAGTCTGGGGGGGTGATTTACTGCTGCTATAAACTCAAGTTTTGAGAACTCTAAAAGCTGCTACAATTCTCAGCATTAAAACAGAGCCTTACTGACATTTTGCTGACACAAGATGAAGGCACTATGCAAGCCCCAGATTTCACTATCATCAAGTTATTTCTGGGAATATCCTAATGAGATTTTAAGCCAGAGCAGTATTTACATAACATTCATCACGGGTGTTTGTTCAGAACCAGAGCGGTCAGTTATAGCCAAAATAAACTGCCAGCAGTAATCCAGCACATAAAGTTGCTCCTAGCAGATATGCTCACTAAGAGTCCAAGGAAAAAAGAGGTTTTTACAAGTAGTGAGTGCAAGAGAAAAAGAGATTGTTCCAGGCAGTAACACTTGTTTATGACTGTACATCAGCAGATTAATGCACAAAATAATTGAGAGCGTAAATTGTATTTTCACCTCTCCCCTAAACAGAAGCATATTCCTGCTAACATGCTACAATCCAGTTAATACTATTCTAATCTGCAGTGGGATTTTAATCTTTAGATTTCATGTTCAGAGTACATTCAATATGCTTGAAGCATATACTCACAACTGTCTGAAAGCTTCCTTGAACCTACAACCAGCACAGTAATAATGATGCACATTGAACATTCCTCAATATCCACTGTGAAATGACCCATTTCACTGAGAAGGAAGATATTACCAAACTGAAAGTAAATTACAACACACAATTCCCTGTAGCTGTGCACTATATGTGTCCCCAGTTCACCTGCTGGCCCCAGATCAGTTACATCTACTTACATGAAACAGGAATGACACATGAGACTGCCAAAAAGGGCATTTAGAACAAATGATACGACACTCCAGTGTCCTGCCAAAAGCACTGTGCACTGAGTTCTCCGTGCCTGAAGTCCAGTTGGTGCCACATCTCAGTGTTCTACAATTCTTACAACTCAAATATCCCATTAGCTTTGTTGTTCTTTACGTGCCCAGCCACAAGCACCATCTGCTGAACAACCAAGACTAATGCAGGAAATAGAACAGGCAATATTCACATTGCAGCAACTTGGCAAAATTAAATCACCCAAAGGTACAAACTTGACACTAAGCCTTAAGCAGCATTAAAACGTTTGCAATGTGCACTTGGATTCTCAGAAGTTTAATGGCAGTGCTGTCAGGAGAGGTGTGGGACAGCAAAGCAAACTGTTGCTTCCTGTCTGAGAAACAAAGGTACTAGTTCAGCCAGAGGGACTGAGGAATTACACAACAGCTACAACACTCACACCCAGGGCCCGGCACTCCCACTACGGGGGAGCACTGCCACAAAAACTGTGCAACTCCAAAAGCCTCTGCACCCAAAACCAGAGAGAACTTTATAGGGAGCACTGACTCCTGGGAGATTCACCCACTTCACAACCAGCCTGCTCACCTGTCAGAGCCCGGGTGGAACTCAGAGAGCAGGGAAGGCCTGCGCCGAAGCTGCTGCTGCTGCTGCTGCTGCTGCTGCTGCTGCTGCAAGAGCTGCGTGGCCTGAGTGACTTCCAGGTGCGAGGAACGGTAATCGGGAACGGCGAATTCCTAAGGGAAACAGGCCTGGTGTTAATGAGGCACAGGTTAACAGAGGCACAGGTTAACAGAGGCACAGGGCCCGGCCCAAAAGCGACCAGCACCACGGGAGGATCCCTCCAAAGATATTAAATACACACAACACCAGAGCGACAGTCTTACTGCAGCTCAGAGTAGAATGTCTGTGAACGGCACTTCTAAAGTTTTAATGTACTTGAAAGAGACTAAATACACTAGGAATTCCACCTAACTTACTAACAGCTAACAAACCACAAACGAGGCAGCAGCAGCTGGATATCCTCTAAGAAATCACCCTAAATCAGCGGAAGAGCAGTGAGCCTGGCGTGCCCTTACCTGCTGGTGCCGGGTGCTGGGGAAGGTGTACTGCACAGAGTGAGTGGGGTACCGACTCTGCTCCGTGCTGAATGCTCCTTGGTTCGGAGGGTAGCCTGAACTTGACATTATCAGGGAAGAAGTCTTCACAAAGCTGTGAGATCAAGACCAGCAAGCAATCATGTTTCTAGGAAACCGCCTAAAGGAAAAAAGATCACTGATAAGCACTGAAGTACCAGATGTACTCACAATACATTACAGCCATAGTCACCTAAGCAAAACAACCATTACCAGTAAAAGCTTTTCCCTGATGTATTTATTTAATAGGTTACTCTAGTCTGAAACATGTTAACGGGTCTTAAATGGGCTCACAATGAGACATGTCAGCATTGTCTACACAAAGATTTGAGGATTATATTGTCAGAATACATCATTTTACCAGTTACTAGTTGAATTAGGAGGATTTTAAAAGAAAAGTAGGTCACTTTAAATAAATGTTGAAGAGGTTATAATAGTCTACAGTCGGACTCTTCGTTTACAGGAAATTTCTTTAGCACAACATGAAGTTCAATTTCGTTTTTTCTAAGGAGTTTTTGGATGCTGTGAACAGTTTCCTACTTTCAGATCCAGGTAGTCTTAGTGCTGCTTCACTCCATGTCACCTATGGCTCATTAAACCACACTGCATCAGACAGGCCCTACACTTCATTACCATCTACGAGCAGCTTTCCTGAAGGAGCTGGTACCAAGGCAATTACACAGCAGAAAGCCAGCTCTGCTTCAACTGCCAGCACCGTTTGTCTCATGTAGGATGTCAGAAACTGAATATCCTACGAAGTCTCAAAACAACCCTGCTTACTTGACAACCAATGACTATTTTGCCTCTGTGGCTTTGTCCAGCTACAGATGAGCAAACACCGACCTGCAAATTGATTGGGGAAGATTTAAAACACTGCAAAAATCCAGACAGGTTCACTGCCAAAGTCAGGGCATGCCTGGGGCTGGGTGTAGTTCCAGCTGCTGAAGATCCAAATATATTGATTAAACCCTGCACCCTCACCAGTGCTTTGAGCATGTAAATTATGGCTCTAAGCAAAAAGTGGGACATAAATATAAATAGAAATTATCTCTCTGTGATAGCTCAAAAGATGTAATCAGACCTGCAGCAAATTCTCAACGTCCTGTCCAGACCCAGCAGACACATCAGACCTGCTGCCCCCTGCCTCGATGGCTCCGTTTCAAAGCACATTAACCTGCAGCCTTCCACGAATATCACCTGTAAAATTACACTTCTGAACTGCATTTGCCATTCTCAGTCAACAGACAAAATCAGCTCAGGAAAGGATCAGACACAGCAAACTATACATACAGATCTTAAAGTATATCTGACATACTTTTTCATTCCTGTTCTGGTTGGGGCTTTTCCCCCCCCAATTCTCTATCAAATAAAGCTTTACACGCTGAACTATCAGCATAATGAGGCAAATTTAGATTTAACTCTTAAAACTGATTTTCAGATATGAAAAAATCAAAGACAAAACAACAGTTCCTCTATCAAAGCAATACTACAGATCAGTAGTTGTGTGCTTTATAGTACCTATACATCTATTACACTACCTATAACTCATATCCAAGTGACAAGTTCCCACAGAATTCTTCACCATTAACATTTATTATGCTTCATCATTCACACTGCATTTGTTAGAGTACAGCTTTACCTACTGTGTGATGGTCTAATGGGCCTGAGTCATATGCTTTCCATTTAATCAAGGAACAGCTCAGGAAGCCACTGGGTTTAGCCAACACACATCGTGAGAGCCACAAGCTACCCCTGAACACTCAAATGCACTCCTAAGGCTCGGCTACAGCAAAAAGAAAACCTGGGATTTTTCCTTCTTACATGGACTTTCACAGAAATTCAAACTACAGCATGTAGCTGTCAGCTCTATCAAATGTTTACTGATGTGATAACTATCCTGTCAGAGGTTGGTGAACATTTATCATTAACTGAGCAATTGGCTCCATGGTATAGAGATGCTCAAGGAATTTAAGGTTATGAAAGTACAAATCTCAGTCTGGTGAACTGCTGATGCCCCAACCTGTGCTCCCTCACCAGCTTCATGGGCAGTTTTCATAAACAGGTGCAAGATGACTAACTGGACTATATATGTATTTATATATATAGTTTATATCTATGCATACATGCACACACACATACATATATATATATAATATATACTTCTGCTACACCTCAAAAGCTTTAGTGAGGAATGAAGACAGTAATGCTGGATCTGACCCAAGCTCCTCCAGCCCAATCTGCTGGGCCTGACTGGCCAGCAGCAGCCAGTTAGGGAGCACATACCAGTATTTTTCCAACAAATTCTCCAGCCTTCTTTCTAGTGGCTTCCAAGACACAGCCTGTGGCTCAGAGATTCCTTGAGTCAGAGCTTTTCTGTTTAAAATTTCTTAACAGATGCAGATGGGATCAGGAGAGCAGCCACTTGAAAATCACACTCAAATAGAGGCCAACTACTGCCTGATTCAAGGTCCTTTCTAGTTTCTCTGCCAAGTTACATTTGCTCCTTATTTTCTCAATATTCAGTGAAACCCACAAGTTGATCATTAACTCAGGTGCTGAAAGTTCAATCCACACTCACTTTCTATGATGCTATAAAGGCTATTTCTTCATTCACAAGAACTTAAGTGTACAGAGTGTTAGATTTGTGTTACAACTGTTCATCTTGAAATCTTTATTGACACAGAAACTTCTACACCAACTGCTATGGGAAATCCTGGCCACATCTCCACATTCTGTGCTGGAGGTGGAAAGATGAGGGAGAGGGGGCCATGGAGCACAGGCATGAACATCCTTCATCCATCCATCCAACCATGTCAACTTAAACCTCCTCATAACCTACAAGTTTTACAACCACATAGGAAAACACTGAGTCTATGACCTTCCTCCTGAGAACCGCAAGTGTGATCTCGGTCAAAGCATCATTTTTTTTTAAAGGGAAACAAAGAAAAGTTGCCAACAGAGGGAGGCAACAAACAACATTAGAGATCATAGTCATGGTCAATGTGAGAGGTGAGACGTGCAGAGAGAGAAAGAAGAAACCATGAAGTTATCAGTGGTGGGGGTGTATTTGTCCTCCCCGGGGAAGTGGCACAAAGCAGCAGAGATAAGGGGGTAACAGCAGAGGAAAACACGTGCTCACACACTGGCAATTACAAGGTGTGGAGGGAACTAAAGGATGGGGATCCTGTGTAGGATCTCATTTCTTTGAAGACAAAATCAACACTGTACTACAACATGTAAAATGACAGTGAAGTACAATATTCCCTCCCTCTAAGCCTCCTTTTGCTGTTACAGACACATCCACGTGCTGAGCTGCACACTCTCCTGGTCTGACCTCCCTGTGTGCCCCTGCAGTCCCCCCGTTATCTCCCAGGCTCCTACAGCCTTGTTTATCCTCTCTGTCATATTGGGGGCAGGGGGGTGGATTTTTTTGCTGATATTTGCCAATAGAATTACCATCAATATTCTGTTCATCTCTCCTTGTCTTTCTACCTTAATTCTGCAATTGTGGATATAAGAACTTGACTTCAACTCCTATTTCTCTGCAGGCAACCTCATGACCTGTCATGTAAAAGCATCTGCCTCTCTCTTCAGCATCTGCTCACATGTCGGCAGCAGACACAGATTATTCTTCATCAATCCACTCCTTGGTCAGGGAGGGCAATGCCAGCTTCCTGCTGTAACCTCTCCAAGTTCCATACATCCACATTATGTTTAACTACAGCCATCCTTTTGCACAGAACTGTAACTGTGTGTGTAGACTGTAAACAGCCTCATCCGGGCTCTCCTCCCGGCTGTATCCTTCCATCAGTCACGACAAACCTCGTCCTGCTCTACCCAAATCCAACCAGAATCTTCCTTTTAAGTTCCTCACTATTCATTAACTCTCTCTGCCTCTCTGAGCCTTGCACAGGTTCCCTCTTCTCTGCCAGAACAGAGGCTGCTCACCTTCATTTTCAACACCCCTGACAAATTACAACACTAGACATCAGCTTCCAATTCTGCTCAGTCAATGACAGCAAGGTCCTATTTTTCAGACAAGTATTTTTATACCTTTTCATTTACCCTGCACATTTCAGAGGTTTCTCATATAAACATTTACAAGCCGTTACTGACTTTGGAATTCTGCCTTACATGTCTCACAAAGATAAAGATAGGTTGTGAATACTTTCATACAGCTGCCAACCAGGCTGGCAAATTGTCTGTCTTGACAAATACTGACAATTAGAAGTGGTAGAAAGAAATATTTCTTGTTTTGCACTTAGAGAACCCAGACATTGTGCTCCAATGTCCCATTTCACTCACATTCACAGACTCAGTGATAAAACATGTAAGAGATGGGGAAACCCAGGAGCATCAAATGGATAATATTAAGAGGAAAATAAAAACTCCAGGACAACTAGGAGCAAAGAATCAAAACAAACAGCTAAGTCTGAAGGTACCTAGCTGAGAAAAAGCAGTGACAAGAGTAACAGTTTCAGGAACTGTGAAGAGATACTTGGCCTTGTGTTAATTTTTGCTTCTCGGGCAAGGAAATGATTTAACAATGTTTATTTCTAAAGGTATGACGATACTTCTCTCTTTGGCCAGCTCACACTACCCAACAGATCCAATTCAGAACTCCCCTTAAGAGCTACTGCTCACACTTACATTTACCATCTGCAGAGAATTCTGAGTAAGTTAGAACTACTTTGGAACTGGATATGATAATGCCAACAATCATAGCGTAATTTCAGCTCCATCTCCAGAACCCAAAAGGCTTCACAAAGAAGCAGAAGTACGCACTATCTTCAGCAGACACGTGGGAAAATGACTCACAGAAAGGTTAAGAAATCTGTCAAAGCCTCCCCAGGAAACAGGCAATGTCTGAATCAGAAATAAGGCTCAAGGCTTGCAGCACTCTGAAGAGGCAAAAGCCAGCGCTGCCCGAGAGAAGCTGCTCTTCACTTGGGAAAGCACAGCAGGTTCACAACGGGGACTATTTTTAGCAGGCCAGTCCCCCCAACACGAGGCCACCCAGAGCCCACGGCAGCTGGAGGGAAGGGGCCAGGAGGCCTGGTGGGCAGGGCAGGCACCCACTCGTGTCTGTGGAGCCACAGCCCCACTCTGGAACAGCCCATCTCCAGCCCTCCCATTCAGCCTCAGGGAGAGAAGACCAGGCTCACGGGCAGCCTCAATTTTCCTGCAGCTATCCAAACCAAGCTGGTGCTTTTGCATTCAGAGTAATTTGCGTGCCATCTTGAAGTACTTAACCAACACTTGCTAATTAAATTTCACATCCTTCTGGGAATTTTCCTCTTCTTGTTTTTGAGCAAACTAAGTGGGATATAAAGAGTGCAAAGAATGAGATTATATCTAAACCAAGTTGGGAGATTTTGAGTATAAATCAGCAGCTTCAGTAAATTGAGCCCCGATGTAACTAACCTGTGGCAGAGCAGGGAAGGCTCTGCCTTACGCAGGGGATCTACAATGAAGCACCAAATTAATTCAGAGAGATTTATTCAGAGTTTACTCTGAGGAGAAAATGAGGCGTGAAGGGAGTGTTTCAGCAGTGGTTAGAAAGGCTTTATCCAAAGCAGGGTAACAATACTTGTGAATAATTATTTCTGTGATTTCACTTCATATAAAGGTAATGAAACTGCCTCATGGAAAAAACCAAAACCAGGCCATATTTAAGGACCAACCCTATTAAACCACAGTAACTGGATTTCATTGCAGACCTGTGTCTGTTCCTTCAAGACACAACACTTCAACAACTCAACATTACAAGTCCAGAGTCATCTAAGTAAAGCCCTTCAATGTTTTGCTAGATTTGCAAAACAAATCTTCCCAGTAGCATTTCTATTTTACCAGATAATCATTAATCTGTTCAAACACTCAAGCAAAAACATCAATTTTGTATCCTGGGGATATGCCATACACAAGTAAATACTGATAGATTTCTAAAAATAGCTCAATGGGTCCAATTTCCACATAAGAAGTTATTTATTCAAACTAACAGACGTAGTACAAGGCTGAGTATCACCCTCTAAAACTCCCATGCCCAGAGCATTAATGGCACTTCTGCAAGCTCAGGCTGACTTAGCAGTCAAAAAGTGCTCACTAAAAAAGCACCAGACACTTCCAGAGCAGATATTAGTCCTTCACTCACTCCTCAATGTCCAGTTCTCAGCAAAGTCACATGACAACTATTCAGAGGGCAAAATTTAGTGAGAAAGAGAAGAAGTTTGGGTCCTACCTGGTCTATGCCAACCCTCCAAGTCTGACTCCATGAAATTCTGAAAAGTATTGTGGAATGGGATGGGAAGTGAGAAAATTAGCTTCAAGATCAATAGATAGGACAATCCTAAAAGATAGAGGGTTTTCATTCAAGAACCTACCAGAAGGTTGATCCCTGAGCAGATTTAAGATAATTCTGTGCTTTAAAACAAGAAGTGAAGGAAGAGTATTCCACCTACAATACCCAACCTTACAGACGTGCTTCAAAGAATGAAAACCTGTTGGGCATACCCTGCAAAAGATGAAAAATTCTTTGCATGCTACAAGCGAAAAAATCTTAATGGGTCAGCACTGAACTTAAAGGCAATTTAACAACAGCCATTTAAATGGGTTCCAGAATCCTGTGCTTCCCATTTTTGCAGAACACAGACACCACCCTCAAAACTCAGGACCTCTTCCACACTTCCTTTAATCTGTTCTTTGACTCTTTGTTCACTCAGATTTATGCTGCAGAATATTCAAAAGCTTCTAGTCAAAGCACAGGGGCATATACTATTGGAATGAATGGAAACAATGAACATATTTTCTCCAACTTGAGAACAACTACTGAATTTTCCATGACAATTCCACATGTGCAAATGCCTTTTCTTCTCCTGAGACAGACATTTCAAATACACCATCAATTCCTAAGAACTTTAATCTCACACAATTGCACTCCCTCTGCTCACAAGGTTATTGATGTAAAAACTGCTATTTCTATCCCTGCTAGATAATACAGTAAAAGTGTTACATCTCTAAGGCTGTGTCTTACTACCACCACTGAACAACATTCTCTCCATTAATTACTAGCATAATATATATCAAGCTATAAATACAGCAACAGAAGTATTTAAAAAAAAATTAAGAAAAGCCCAAACATTGGAATTTGACCCTTTTCACACCCTGAAATTGTCATACATACATATATATTACCACAATACAATCTTATTTCTGAACATCCAAAGCATCAGCTCTCAATGCTCCACAGTGTCTGACATACTCTACATGACATGGAAGCATGGCAAACTTTAATTAGCCAATTACAGACGTGACAGAAGTCAAGGAGCTTTACAGCTGTCAGCTCAAGATGTCACATTTACTCTGTACTCAGAAGACTTCTCCATCTCCATCAAAAGAGCCAAAAAATTACAGTAAAATTTTATACTCCATATTTTAATAGGAAAAGAACTCCCATTAACAGACTACCAACTGCTTGAAGTACTTAAGTAATAGCTTTTGGAACATTAAATATTAAGTAAGTAATAAAGAGTCATTCAAAACAATTTTAGTCACCATTCCAAAGCTGAATATTGGTCCCATACTTCCATATGTAATTTATAACCAAACTGTTGCCAAATCTCAGGATCACATTGTTATGTTTCACCTTTAATAAAAGTTTCTCTCTCTCTCTCCTGTGAGGTAACTACACATACAAATAGAATTTGTGCTCTACCAAAACAGGGTCGATCAAATTCAGCTGACAAGATACTCTTCTCCAGGAAATTCTATTTTAATCCCTCCTGTAATTTATGATCCTAAAGAAAAGTTGCTAATACATGGTATCAAGACCCAGGCTACACACTACACTCAACTTTGCTGCATTAGATGGGGGAACATGAGAGGAAAAGCTAAGATCACACTGACATTTTAAGGAGTTTCTTTTCAGCTCCCCATTTGCCTCAGCCCCAAAAGAGGGGTGCTGAGCACACCCCTTTGCAATGGGAGCACCATTCCCAGCACCCCCTCCCCAGTGCACACTGGGACACACAGAACCCCTGGGGGAGGAAATCTCCTCTGGGTTTCAGCGAGGCACAGCTCTCACTGCCTGCCAAGGAGCCTACCCAGCTCCCTTCTGCCAAGCAGGGGCACAGAACACCCAAACCAGCCAAGACAGGGAGGAGGAAGTCCTCCATTCAGAGATGGAAATTCAGGATGTAGACATTTCCTGGACTAAAAATACCACAAAGAGATGACTTAAACGCAAGGAGGGTACAAACCTTACAAGGTTCTCTGGTTTTAAAAGTATATCATAGAAACACAGATAGCTTGATTCCTAAAGACACTTCGAACATATTCTGGTTTTCCAAGGAGCACCAGATTCCTTGTTGTCCCAATATGGCAAATTGCACACAGTTAATGTGCACTACAAAAAGAATTTCACGAGTCAAAGAAACCAAACCTGCAAAAACTGAATGTTCAAAGCAAGCCCTACAAAGTCCAAACATTTCACAGGTAAGGACTCTCATTCCCAAGGGGAGACAGTTTTTTACTAGGGTAACTCCAGCAGTTCCCAAATCCCAGGGATTGACCTCAGCGCTTTTGAAGGGCCCTATCCCTGCCACAGGGGTGATTCAACTGGTTCTGAAACACAACTGGAGCATTCAAACTTCACCTCAAACTGTACAGTGAACCAGAAACCAACCCAGGCACCCTCCAGTGTCTGCAGGAGGCAAGAGGCTCAAAAGATTCTACACCGATAAGAACTGGCACAACTTTCCTCAACAGCTCATCCTCACTCATGAGTCACTTCCAACAACTCACTGAGGTTCACTCCAATACACCTTTTTATAACCATTTCATCTATGCCTTAGAAATAACCATATCTCAAACTTCATATATATCACACACTGTGCTTGAAATATTCTCTCAAAATAAATTTTTTTCTTCTCTGTTTTGACCTGAAAATACAGGCACATCAAAACCAGCTCCTAGACACAAACTTATTCCTCCACTGTTGATCCATCTGCAGGAGGTAAAACTGCTTTTTGACACCTTCTAACATGCAAGAAATTGTGTGGTCAATTTAAATTTCCAACCTCCTCTTGTAGTTAACATTGATCATCAAAAGCATCTCTGTATGGGCAGCTTTCAAAAATAGCTTTGGTTTGGAAAAGGAAATACAATTTGGCTAATCCATACTGACTAAATCCACTGCTCCACAGACTGATGTATTGTAGGAGAAAACATTCTCTAAAGAAAGGTCAGGACAATCCAAGTATCAGCCTCATAATTCTCCTCAGTTGACTTGGTTCAGATAAAATCAAGCTTAGATTATAACTAGAGATACAATAAGGTTTAAAGAACATTTTTTTAAACCGCATCTCAGAGCAACGTCTTGTCCATTCTGATACTTCACAGGAAATGCACCTGGGCCTTCTGGAAACAAAGTTTATTGTTACCACGTTTGTGATTGAGAGTTCTACTTCCCACGGAATGCAACAATATATGAAAATGTAACTCCAACAGGGACTCCACAAGGGCCTCCAGGTCACAGAGAGGGGCACAGGATGGAAGAGATCTTGAACTACGAATGGTGTAAGTCATCCCTCAGATCTGGAGTGAAAAAAACCAACCCCGGTCTCCAAGGTTTTGGATGTGTGTATGTCTGATCTTGGAGAACACGTGAAACATCAGCACCTGTACAAGTAATGCCTATAATGGAACAGGTAACTGACCACGTTGATTACCACGGGGTTTGGGAATAACATTCCAAGAAAGCCAAACCACAGAGGTACACCGATTGTATGGGAGGATTCCCACCTTCCAGACATCCCTTCTCTGTCAATCCAGGATTTAAGACAGCACAAAAACAGAACAAAAGTTGAAAAATATGAACCCGAGACAAAACTCTACAATGTACATACAATTTTTTTCATTTAAATTAGTTTCAACTAATTCATCTTCTTTCTTTTTCCAAAATACTACTAATGAGGTGAAGAGTGCAGCTGAGCTGTAACAATATACCTGTCTAGTTTGCTGAACAGCACTTGAACTTGTCATGAACTTACATGTGCTTAACTCTCTACCATTGACAAACAAGGCAGGAATCTGATTTATATTGCCATTTGTTAGACACGTTCCTCGAAACCTGCATGCACTTCCAGCCATGGGGAGGGCGCTGGCTCTTCAGACAGCCCCGGGCTGTGCCCAGGCAGCCCAGCTGAGGTTCCATGCACTGCATGGCCAGGGAGTGCTGTGCCTGTTTCCACCTCTGCATGGGACAAGAGGCCTCTGAGATCAGGAGGATGTGAGAGAGAATTACCCAAACGCTCCTTCCCTGCTGCACAGCACAAGGTGCAAGTGAACGGATGGCACAAGGGGAGGCACTAAAAGAAACATTATATTGGTCTAAGCATATTTTATACTTAAGCTCATCCTTGCTCATTTATAGGTGTTCTTTCCCTCACATCATTAGGACTCTATTTTCATTTTCACTTTTATCCATGAGCAGTCACTCTATATCCACAGAATTTTTAAGACCTGGCCAACAGTTTGTCCAGGTAATCTGCCTGCATAAAAAATTCATTTCTAATTTTTCTTCTGCTGAAAGTTATGAACAAGAGGAGTTTGCAGAGATGGCTGATGCATCTTCGTACCAACACAGTATCTTAACTTTGCAATAACCTTTGCAATCATAAGCCGGTAAAGTCACCGACTTCAAAACCACACAGACCAACATCTTCCTTGAGCCTGAAGGAAAAAACTGCCTATCAAATCACTCTGGGAGTAGCAACATTACGAGTGGTTTAGCTGTGGAGCTATGCAAGGACAGGAATTTCTGTTAGGATACTGGGAAGAAACATAGCTCCAAGGTAAGACTGAGCCCTCACTGAGCTGAGCTCCAGCAGGCCCAGGCTGTGGCAGAGACTTAACAGATGGTGGGGAAGCACTGAACCAGCACAGAAGGGAAAGGGAACCTCACAAAACATCATTACTAGATGGAGAATGGTTGAGGGAAAGAGACACTGAAATGGAAGATACATTCAGCAGTTCCTGCCTATTTGCATAATTTAGAAATAGCACAAAGTAAATACTGACAGACAGTGGTCCTGCAGAGATCCCAGTTTTTATCTGGGCCAGTTACAGTCAGCAGGGAAGGTACCACATTCAGTTAAGAGCCTGACATCTGAAACATTGATTCAGATTTGACCAAAAAACATAAATGACTTGAAGAGTTCAAGACTGGCATCCAGGAAACGTTTGTTTGCATTATGAAACCACTGTCTGGTTACAAGTCTATTCTCAAGATCATTCTGTGTTGCACTGCACCTGCATGAGGAACAGATCCCTTCCAGCTTCAACAATTGTTAAAATCTGAAATGTAAGTAGCTACACACACTAGTACTCCAAATAGTATTTTCAATCCTGCAAGAAAACCTTCATTCAAATAATTTTGTAAGCAAGTATAAAGGAAGAGGAGTAAGACATTTCACCAAAACTTTGGCTGAGAGACTTGAGTGACTAATTAAATGCCAACATTAAGATCATAATACAGGGGGAAAAAAAGAAAATCTTGTTCAGAAGATGATTTTCAGTTGCTTTCATGCATTTAACAGTAGCTGAAGCAGAGGCAGCTTCCCTTCCGTGTGAGCATCCCTCATTCATTCTGTAACTGAGAAATGAAGTAACTCTGGAGATGCAGTTCGAGAGGCACACGAAGTGGGGAAGGGACTGGGGGAAACTGAAAGCAGCTTTAGGGTCTGTCCCTGCTTTCACCACAGTTTTTGAGAGCATTTTGTAGATCCTTTTCAATCACAATGCAAAACACGTCTGTGCAGAAGGGGCAACTAAAATGAGCAGTTGTAGGAGACAAAGTGTGTTTAAAATAAAACAGCAGCAGCAGCACAAGGTAGAAAAGCGAATATACTCTGATTCTGTGTACATCATTTCAGTCTGGGGAGTAACTTTTAATTGACTCATGCAATGATTTACAAGCTAGAAAGAAGTAGCCCTTGTGGAAGCAAACACTTGTAACATCCTCCCCACATGTTAAAAAATGCACATAACTCTTAAGACGATTCAAATGCTGCTCTTTCCCATGTTTCAGCAACATGTGTAGCTATTTGAGTGACCCATATCAAAAAGTAGATTTCAAATTGGCAAATTATACTGCACATAAATCACAACAGAACTTTTTTCCTCAGCAGCCTATACTGTATCACAAAGAAAACCAACATCAGGAAAAAAATTAACTGCTTTTGCAGAAAGGGTCACTGCAGTTGGCTTGTTTCCCCTGAACTTCTGAATCCTTGGGATAGGCAGGAAGGTCTTTCATCCCCCAACACGAGACACCAGATTTCAGCTAACTAGAGATCCACTCCGAATATCACAGACTTCCTTTCCAAATGTCAAGGTTGTTTAGTTAATCAGGAATAACAACATTCTGCAGAATAAAATTCCAGTGCAAAACTGCAACAGATCTGCACAGTCCTCGTGCGCAGTGACATAACCGTGTCCACTTGTTCAGGCACTCACCCTCTTACCACAACAGTAATGCTTTGCTTTATAATAGCGATACTTTTTCCCCTCTCATATCACACTGCACAGGATAACAATCCCCATCTGAGCTCCAGCAGTTCAGAGTCATAGTGCCATACCTAAAATTAATGCATAATCCAAGAATGCTGCCACAGAACCAAGTCTTCAGGATTAGACATCCCCACTGCAATAAGTTGTCTTAGGCTGCACCAGTCAGGCAAAGGTACCACACCTGTTAAGACCATATCTGTGAAACGTGAAGAGGCAGGTTTTGGACAACAACAGACTGTTCAGAGTATCTACTCGCTCACTTGAGCCTCACACTGACAGTCCGTCCATCCACCCTGTCTGACTGCAACAAACTTGGTACCCACAGGTTTGTAAGGAACAGAAAAACCAGCAAGTCCTTTACCATGAAGTGAGAACAGTTGTAGCAAACAGCCCCTCGCAGTGTGCCCTGCAGCAGCGCGGAGCTGGCGGAGGCCGGGCATGTTTACAGGTCCCCTATGAATAATTCAGCGTCAGCATCAGCAACAACTCCCCAGCACTGACAGCGGCCGCGATGCTGCCCCGACCCGGCGCATCCCCGCCGCGCTCCGGGGGCCGGTTTAGCACAACTGACCCTTTCATTATTATTTTTTTTTCCGATTTTTTGTAACCCGCACTTCCCCTCCCCGCAGCGCAGGATGCGCCCCGGGCCCTCCTCTCCGGGATTTCTCCGAGAACTTCCCGGCGGGGCCAGCCCTGCCCTGCCCTGCCCGGGGCCTGCCCGCGCCCCCCGCCCCGGCCCCGCAGCCCCCCGGGGCTCCCCGCGGGGCCCGCAGCGCTCGGTCCCCGTGAGGGGGAGGCGGACGGGATGGCCGGGCCCCCGCCTCTTCCCCCTCCTCCTCCTCCTCCTCCTGCTGCCGCTGGCCCCGCTCTCAGCGGCGGTGCCGGCCCCCCGCGGCCCCGCCGTGCCCCCCGCGCTTACCGAGGCGAGGCGCGGCCCTGGCGGCGGTGCCGGCGGGG